>JAZAYU010001246.1:0-69034 GCA_038501625.1 Corbicula japonica | reverse complement strand
TTCAGTTTAAGCATGTTTCTATTCATCCACATAATGATTTCCATTAGACAGTGCTCTACGCGGTTTATTGCTTCAGATTTGGACACAATGTAAATGGGTTTAAATGAAATGTACAGTTGTGAATCATCAGCATAAAAATGATGCATTAGACAATGTTTACCACAGATAGCACCTACTGGCTTAGTATACATCGTAAAGTATTTCGGTCCTAATATGGATCCCTGTGGAACACTGAAATTCGTAATAACTGGATCGGATAGCTCTCCTTCTCTTCCCTCTACTGTCTAGAACAGTTAACCTGGTCTTCCCACAGCATTTCATGTGAAGCTGTTTTCCTGAAATATTAAAATCAACCGCAAATTAATTTATCTTCAAAAATAATTTTATATCTTAAGGCTTTTATAAATTCATTTGTCGACAGTTAAAATTGATTTAAAATATTAAGACATATATTTCTTTTGCTTATTGAACATAGGCACATACCAATTAAGGATTTGTGTTTATTTAAAGCTTATCCAATAATAAACCATAAATGAAGTACCACTTAGACCCATACAGGGGCTATTGTAAGGGCCTAAAGGATTTTGAATGATTTAAAGAACATTTCGGACAGTTTGGTTGTGAACAAAATTGACCAGTAATGACCAGCATTGACCAGAAATGATCACCATTGACCAGTTATGACCACTATTGACCACCGGCCCGCTCAATACTCAATTGACCAGTCAATAGGCCAACCCTGCTATTATACATTCATGCAGCTTTAATAAATGAAAATAAAGAAAATTTATGCAAACCTTTTATCTGTTTACTATGTTAATGTTCATATTCTGTGCCCTAGCTGTCTACCAATTCTGCATAAGTATCTATAGGCTTCATAACCTTGGTGATACACATCTCTGAAAATAAATGTTTTATTTTAAATCTTCGCCGATAGCTAGTAATTCAGTTATACCTTTTGTGGCTTATGAAGATGTACATAAATTGCTGTTGCAGTTAACAGTGAACAATTCATACTGTTGCCATAATTTATTTATTACATGTAAGGTCTTTTTATTAAAATCACATAAAAGGAAGATGGAAATGATGAAACATTTCATGCCATCTTTAATTCCAGAGTGTTATCACATTTTAAAGACCACATAAAGATGTGCCAGCTGATCTGAATCTACATATATGCCATCTGATCTGGATTTACATGGGCTGACCATTTGTGCTAAAAAGGTGTGTCCATGAAGTATGTTAAGTTATTGACTGTGAAAACTAAAACAGCATTGTTTTCTTTCTAAAAAACGTGAACAAGATTATGAGATTTATCCACTAAATAAAGGATTAAATAAGTGACCAAAGGGACCCATAATGTATTTACAACATGGTCTGCAGAGAAACTTTGTGGCGTTTGATTCTGTGTCTTCCAAACATTTGGCATGTTCAGGTGATTTTGTGTGAACATGCCAGAGATTATGGTACACTATAGCAGGGCTGGACAAATTTAGATTTTTTAGTAACTACAATGTAGTCTAAAACTAGCTGGGTAAACATTTCAGCTACAATGTAGTCCCACTTTTGCCCAAATAAGCAAATTCTGATTAGTCAGTATTAACAGTACAGAAAGAAACAGGAAATTCAAGAGGAACCGTTACATGGGGGCTTGATAATGTTAAAATAGATCTCAAAACATGTTATTTTGTAATAAACTTATTGCTGTTGTAATATGATATGCATACAGTGCTAAAAGAGAATAGCGCATATCAAATTAACGTTTTAACTAGTCTACACTAAAAAAATTGAGCTAGCCCACAGACAAGCAATCAGATATTTTGAGATTGTCCGATACAATTTTCAGCTTGTCCATGGCGTCGGGCTAGTGGGTTTGTCCAGCCATGCATAGTCATGTAAAGGAAGGGCAAATTCTGTGCTGTTTGAGTGTTTGTACAGTTTATTATAGGTAAATTAAAAAAAATTACCTCTCCATTAGTCTAATTTTTCTCTTATTCCTGTTTCATGCTCTTTGAACCAGAGTTGTCACGCATCTTTTATATGTATACTTCAAACTGAAATACAAATTACAAAAAACAAAATTTATAAATGATATTATTTGCCCATACATGCATATACCTTCCAATGACTTAATTTATTTTTCTTAGCGACAGATTTCTTTAAAGTCGCCGGACTGTCGGACCTGTCCAATAAAATTTGGACTGGTCTGATGTGATTTTCAATGTTGTAGGACCAAATATCCGGCAAAAATTTGATCGGCATATTCCAATTTTACTCCCTAAATTACAATTTTACTCGCTGTATTGATTCGAGACTGTTCTGAGGGAAATGAGTGAGGATATCCGAATGAAATATTTTACATATTCGTCATAATGACAATTTGTTATTTTGTACCACTAAAAAAAACAACAACAAAAACACCCTCAATACTGTGTTTTGCTTACTTAATCATTAATGTGTTAAATGTTTCAGTCGGACAGAAATTGTTTCGGTCAGACAGATTTTCACATCTTGTCTGACCTTATGTCTGACACTTTTTTACAATTTTTAGGAAGTCTGTAGCGATCATTACACTCAAACATCTAGACCAAGGCATGTATACAAAAGTTTGACACAATTTATTGGGCTGTGAAAACTAATTAAAACAAATAGATTTTCAAATTTATACCAATTAATTAATGGTCAACACGGCTTCACCATGCAACACATTTGAACTTGTTTGACAGAGCAGAGGTGTAGAATTCCACTCGACCGCTCGCCATGGCGAGTAAATGATCCGTTGGGTCGAAGGAAGCGGCCGAAACACTCGACCGGCAGGGCCAAGGTTTTCCTAGCCTTTCTGAGAGTCCGGAAAACAGACCCTTTCCCAAAGTTAACGGACCCATTCCCATTAGGAAATTTCTTCCATTTTTCCCAATTGAATCCACAGATAATTTTCAAAACATAAGAAACGGTGTTAACTTTCGCTTTTTCGTATTTTTGTTGATAAAAATTCCTAGAAGTTTCAAGCGCAAAATTTTCCCGATTCTGGCTAGGGTCCTTTTCCCAAAATGGCTAGGAAAACCAGTGAGGGCGTGTAAATTTTTCAGCAAAGCACATGTGTTTTCTTAGAAAAATGAAATATTCTCACGTTGTTTACAAAGTACAATTTGATTTCTGGAATTTCGGTCGATTTCCATTGTATTCGGAATGTTTCTGATGTAAAGATAACAGCAGTATTTTATTTTTATCCTCATTGGGTTTCACAAATCAGAACAAGGCTGAAAGTGCACCTTTTTTCCCGCTGTATGTTAAAAATTATGTAGAAACAAAATAATTGAAGGTAAAGTTTTTTACACAAGATACAGGTGATTATGAAAAGCGAGAGAGCAAGCAGGACAGTAAGAAAGAGATCGAATGGAAAAAAAAGAAAATTGTTACAGAAAGAGTATTTTATTTAAAATGTAAGGCAGAGTGTACTTTCTGTAAGGGCTAGTGCACTTGCTCATTCACCTGACCTGTAGGGCGATTGGGTTAAAGAAAATTTCTACACCTCTGTCGGAGCAATTATTCCTAAAATCTTAAATAAATAATTAGTGGTAAACACGGCTTCGCCGTGCTTCCTATTTAAATCATTCAACACTATGCCTCATTTTTTATGAAATGTAGCTCTAATAATTTTTATTTGTTGTAAATGAAGCATTATTCAGATAGCATTTGGTAAACAAAGCTTTACAGAAAGAGTATTTTATTTAAAATGTAAGAGCAAGTGTACTTTCTGTAAGGGGGAGTGCACTTGCTCAAAATTTCTACACCTCTGCTGAGCAGTTATTCCTAAAATCTGAAATAAATAATAAGTGGTTAACACCGTGCTTCCTATTTAAATAATTCTACAATATGCCTCATTTTTTTTGGAAAGGCAGCTCTAAAAATTTTTATTTGTTGTAAATGAAGCATTATTCAGATAGCATTTGGTAAACACAGCTTTACCATGCCTCAAACAACTTATATTAGCAGAGTAGCTTTATGCTTAATCTGCAAACTTTGGGTTCAAGTCCTGATCATGAAAACACTTGTATCTTCAAAAATTGTGGTCAGATTTCATTTGACCAGTTCTGTCCGGTTGTGGGTAAAACCCTGACCAGACCCAGACCCAGACCAGACCCCGGAAAGAAACGATTAGGTACGGAAATCTTCATTCGTTTCCGATAATCATAATAACTGTGAATATCTTTAGAATGATAACTTTTTTAGATATTTTGGGAAAAATTATTGAATTTTGTTAGGGTTTAGCATTCTATAAGTTGTGGTCGCATAAGATTTTTTTCCAAATTCTAATTGAGATTTGCCTAATAGGGTGTTAAAGCAAAAATTACATTAAAAAGGCATATATTGTTATTCACTTCTGTGATCGAATTTTTTTATAATCGATTAAATACGCAATTTAATTCTATGAAATTCATTTAAACTCACAAATGCAAATTAAAGAAAATAAGATGTTGATTTTTTATTGTGTATTTACTGATATATGCTGTGCGTCAAAAGATCTCATTTTGAGTTATTTGGTTTAAATCCGTACCCTTACCGCTCAGAATTTAAGAAGTGTAATTTGATAATTAATGCAGACTTGTCATTTTATGGAATAAAACATATTTGTTTGATGAATATCAAATTTATTTTTAAAACTAGTAATTAAAGTATGGCGGAAATTGCAATAAACAGAATATTATAACAAGATTTTTCATATGTACTCCAACTTTTGTCGGACACATTATGATTTTGGAGATTGTAAAGCAATCTTTGTTAAGTTATTTCTGAAATGTATTATTTCATATTTCTGACAGTAAAAAGAATAAGGAAATTATGAAATGTTTCAAATCTTCAAAAACCACGAACCGATAATTAACACACATGTAGCACAGGTGCTTGAAACAAACTATTTTAATGTTCTATATGGGCTATATACTATATAAGACTAAAGGTTAACAATGGTTGCTATGCATGTCCATACAATTTGCTGAGCACAAATTTAATTCCACAGAATGTGCCATCAAAAACAAAGTTCTTCACCTAAATCATACATCATTCTTATAGGAAATATCATCCAAAGTCTTCCTATATAGCACAATGGTCCGAAAAATCTAAAAGTTTCCTCAAAATAACCACAATCTTTCAACTTGTCAAAATCGACGTCCAAAAATCTCACTATGAAAATCGCTAACCCCTCGTGTTTCTGGGTAAATGCTCACATTTCGCGCTGATTTTTTATGATTGGCAATTGCTTAACACAAATAAGTTTCGGATAAAAGACATCTGACAAACATATATGATAATGTACCTTCAATACACTTGTTTTTTTTCCTGCGAATTATGTCAAAAGTTTTTGAGGTTGGCCATGACATTACGCTACAGACTGTTTCGGTGCGAATAACAGGTAAGTTACTGATTGGCTGTCATGGTGCAGGCCCTGCAGGGTAAGGTTCTGATTGGCTGTAAGTGTACGTTCGGATTATCTTAGTTGTTTACGCCAAACCGGAGTGTCCTAGAAGTTAAACTTTCAAAATGGCAGCGAGACTGAATTTGTGAATGATATTGTGGAATTATCTAGCTAAATTTGTGCTCAGCAAATTGAATGGACATGCATAGCAGCCATTGTTAACCTTTAGTCTTATTATAGTATATAGCCCATATAGAACATTAAAAATAGTTTGTTTCAAGCACCTGTGACATATAGTTACCGTATTGTCGGAAACAAGCGACTATTTCCGTACCTAATCGTTAGTTTCCGGGGTCTGGTCTGGGTCTGGTCAGGGTTTTACCCACAACCGTTCTGTCCAGAGTTAATTTCAACGTAATACCTTATCGCTTTCCCACACCAAATTAAAACGACAGCAATCGATATTACCATCTAATCTGCAATGTTAAACTTACTGTTCTTGTTGATGATTGCAGTAAAAAAATAAATAAAAACGTCGT
The DNA here is from genome assembly GCA_038501625.1 of Corbicula japonica. Classification (NCBI taxonomy): domain Eukaryota; kingdom Metazoa; phylum Mollusca; class Bivalvia; order Venerida; family Cyrenidae; genus Corbicula; species Corbicula japonica. The sequence goes on along the minus strand of JAZAYU010001246.1, from coordinate 63,079 downwards.
AAAATTCCAATGTTTAGAATGTTGGGAGGTAGTAAATAGTTTGTAGCCGTAGATGCGAATTGGCCCCGGTCAAATTTGAAGATAAGAGGTAAGTGGGCAAACTGTAAGCTTCATGACACTTTAAAATATTTTTAGATGCTATATTTGTAGTTTCACATCTGTAGCTAGGATCCCAAAAAATTGTCTGACATGCTCTTTTTGACCTTGACACTTTCAGTGTGAGGCAGGTGCTTGGAAATGCGAAACTAATACATTTCTGGCTCTGCCTTCAGTTTAACTTGCAATTCTCAAGGGGCATACAAACAAGTGTGAGTAGTGCAAAATCGAGGTGGTTATGGTATATTTTGAGTATGATTTAATGAATCAGTAGGGATTTTACCATGTGTGAGTGGCAAGCATTTATTTTGGTCATTGGCAATAAGAAAGCTGTGAACTGATGAATGTTTGAAATTTTGCCTCGTCGGCCGACCAGTTTTCACGACCAGAATGTGAAAGTTAATGGTGCTTAAAAATCAACTGATATGTTTTGAATATAATTTTGCTTTGTTTTCATAAACTGTATGTCATTGTGATGTCAGTTATGTGCCCTTTCTGTTTCAGGTATGTGCTAGTAGGGAGCAAGTGGAGTTGTCGTGTCGGCTGTGATTCTCTGTTTTGCGATATATCAGATTAACCGTTTTCTGCCACCTTGTGGAAACCGGTGTCACTGCAATTAACCAAATTTCAAACAACTACCGTAATGCTCATCGCTACAGTACGGTGGAGTCTACAGTTAGACTCTAACTCTGTGACAATATTAGGTTTTAATCAATGTAGAAACGTATTTACCTGATTTTTAGGGCGAGTTCAATCTTAATTGTTATCTAACATATGGAATCAGAACTTCTGAAAATGTGAATCGAGAAACAAAATGGCGGCTTTTCAGTTTTAAAATCCAGAAGCAAGCAATCTGGATTCAAGTCATATTGTCCAATCACAAAAAGCCTTACTTTGCAAGGTGTTTTTATTGTCCAATCAGAAAGCCGTATTTTACGTGGTATTTTGCAAACCGGAAAGACAAGGTTTCCAAGTCTCTTGGTATAGACCGTTGTTCATGCGCAATACCGTAATCGGAATCGACACGCCTGAGTTCTGTGCGCGTTATGGACGGTTGAACTGAAGAATCAAGGACCACGCGCGGACCACGCAAAGACTCGCAGAGGATGTGCGTTATGCCCTTGTGGACGTACAGGGCACGCATACTGTTACTGGTGGTGAATTCTTAGCCCGCATGCAGCTCGAACACAGAGAAAGTTTTGCAAGCACTAAAATTGCTACGGCGTCTCTGTGTGCACCTAAATCCATACTAACCACGTACGGATCCCTGAATTAGGCCGCTATTCCATACCTCCGTGTACGTGTCCGTTCCGCGTCCGTGTTCGTGTCCGCAACGTGGAACGGACACGGAGGTATGGTATAAACCCAACGTTATCTTTGGTGAGTGACAAATCGCGGACACGGACGTGGACGCGGACACGGACACGGATCACGCATCACGGAACCATGGAATAATGGCCTTAGGTCCACGTTTTTGCACGTAGACAGCACGTACTTGCACGTACGGCGGGTTGTGACCGGGGCTTAAGTGACGAAACGTTTTTAATATTACATTTAAACTAGACTGATTTTTATGTACAATTTCTTGTGTATTCCATGTGTTCGTATCGTTTTCATTTATCTATTTCATTATCACACGTGAGAATGTATTGCCGTTTTTACCAGCTGTTCCTGTCATAAAAATTTCTCCTTATTGTAACTCTTTTATTGAAATAAATAATTATTTAAAAAGACGTTTTCTTTATAACAGCAGCCAAACACGCTGAACTTATCAATTAAATGTGGTTTGAGTTATTTCACCATGACAACTTGTACTTTTTTTATATATGAAACCCCATTGGGGCTAGTGTGATGTTGGTGCATCCTAGATTACCTCTGCCTCATTTCAAGGCAGAAACCCCAGTGGTTATCTTTACCTTTAAATGCTTTTTGTGTCTAATTTGAAATCGATTCCTTTATAACCTCATTCTTATTTCACTGTTCTTGCAAAAAGCATCTCGTTGGAAGGCCAGCTTAACGCTGTTTATAATTTAGATCTTGGATTAATATTGTTGATTCTGTTGTTCGGCTGACGTGAGGCTGGTTGCTATAGAATATCTAATTCCTGAACAAGAATGTTTGGCCCACCTTACACTTTTCTTTTAAATAAATTTGCCACCTAATGCTAATTCTATTTATACGAAAGTAGCATCTGCCTATCTCGAAATAGACAAATCGAGAATAAGGAGTATCATACGTTATATGTCGATCAGTTATGTGAGATATGTAAAGCACTTAACAAGAAACAGATTAACATGAAAAAATAGATAGTTTAGTTTTGTAAATTGCAACCCATTCAAACTATTTTTTAAATAAAATTCTGCGTTAAACTTTGCCAAAGACAAAGAATGTTCGGAAAACGTGCTAATTATATTTTTCAGAGAAGCTTTAAAAATTTGATAAATTTTCCTAGTGCCTTCTAAATATTCCCCATTCAACTAGAAACTATTGTTTAGGTCTTTAAATCCACGGTTTTAACAGGTTTACATTATATATTTTGGAAACAACAACACCAAACTGAAAACCTCAGAACCGGACACATTTCTTAACATACATCACCTACTAAAAAGGTGTTATATTTTCCAATTTTGGAAACAGAGAAAACAATCGCACGGCACCAGGTCTGGGTTGTTCATATGGTGTGGAAATACACTCCCCCAAAGTTCTAATTTGTCATCAATTGTATATGATTACACTGTGTTTTAGTTTCTTTACCTCCATGTGTAAAGAGAGGTTGCAAAAAGAACTGTCTTTGAATAAATTTTAGATGTCTATTTGATGTTATCGATTTTAGCGAAATTAAGGATAACTCCCGCAAAATTGTTCCAATGTCAATGATTACATTTTATTTATTAATATCCCCCTGCCAAAGGCGAGGGGGATATTAGAAATGCCCTTCGTTCGTGCGTCCGTGCGTCTGTGCGTCCGTGCGTCCGTCCGAAACAATTTTGTCCGGAGCATAAGTCCAAAACAAAAGTCTTGTCCGGAAGGGAAATTAAAACTTCGTGCATGCCAACTTTCAACACATTACTCTTCTAGGAGTACTGGTTTAAAATCCAAAATTCTTCATTTATGCCGGTAGTAATGTGTTGAAAATTGGCATTGTTGGTGTTACGTGGTTACAAAGATATTATGAAAAACACAAACAGGACAAGACTTTTGTCCATAATTATATTATTCTGCACCGAGCTGAGAACTGTTGGGGAAAGTGTAAGGTTGGTGCACCTTAGAACCTGGTTAAAATACATATTAGGAAACTGTTTTGCCACTGATCGTTTCAAGTCGGTAACCTCTCAGGCTCTCACATTCGTAAATTGTTTATGGCGTCTATTTTGAAATTGATCTTTTTGCCCATGCTCTCTTCTCCTCTCTACTTTTTTGCTTTATGGGAAGGCTGTGTCTACTGGATGTGACAATTCCTGATATGCATATTTCACGTTTTAATTATTTTAGTTATTGAATGGTGTTGTTTGGATTTGTTAAGAATTTAAATACATTAGTTTTTAGCTTTTGCGAGATGGGTATCTAAAACATACTGAAATTTAGTACCTAGAGAAAGTTATGTTGTGACCAAATTTTTCTGAAAGTTTGCACAGTAGGTATATTTACGGAAGTTCTCTGATATTTATCACTATAAAAAGATCTCTTTTTTTTTGCTTTTTACGTCGAAGAAATTAATTGGTAAAAATGATATGGTTTTAAAGGGGTTTTTTTTGCTGTTAAGCAAAACGGTAGGTACAAAATGACTGTTCGAAAATAGAGTATATGGAGTTTAATCATCAAAATCACAGAAGCTTTAATAAAAAGATAAATACTTCTTAAGTTTTCAATATTTTCCCCTAAAATATTTCTTAAATTCCATAACCCATATTCAAGATAAATCAATGTTTGAATAGCGCGGTGGAATTAAATATATTGCTGGCGATCTTTCTATTTTTTGGAATAATGGATTTGAGCTGAATATCTCAAATATGCCCAACAAAAAAAGTTCTGCACACAAGTGTTCTTTCGCGTAAAGTTTTTAATATAGCAAATTACTGGTATAAAAATTTACTTTTATATCAATATTAATTGTTTGCAGAGTTAAAGACAAAAACGGAATAAAAATCGGTTGGTAAATAAACAATAAATATGCATTTGTGTATGATAGGCGTCAAGAGTCAAAAGTTGCAAAATTTGCTGTATCAAGGTAGAGGTGTGAAATCTATGCAATCACTGGAGTTTGTTTTATAGCAATTATTAGCATGCACTGTGATAATAGCAACATGAAGTTATCAATAGTTGATACCAGGGCATTTCCAGAATAATACTCGAAGTAAGTTTTTATTACTTTATCTTATTACATAGTATCATTCATTTACATAAAGGTCTGTCTATTATATATTAACCAGTTTAGTTATGATTTGAAAAGCTTCCATTCTGTATTTAGTAAGTCATAGCATCCTATAAATAAATTGTATAAAAAGCAACAAACCAATGCAATCAATGTCCAATCTTTTTTGCTAATTATATTTTTTCAGAGAAGCTTTAAAAATTTGATAACATTTTCCTAGTGCCTTCTAAATATTCCCCATTCAACTAGAAACTATTGTTTAGGTCTTTAAATCCACGGTTTTAACAGGTTTACATTATATATTTTGGAAACAATAACACCAAACTGAAAACCTCAGAACCGGACACATTTCTTAACATACATCACCTACTAAAAAGGTGTTATATTTTCCAATTTTGGAAACAGAGAAAACAATCGCACGGCACCAGGTCTGGGCTGTTCGTATGGTGTGGAAATACACTCCCCCCAAAGTTCTAATTTGTCATCAATTGTATATGATTACACTGTGTTTTAGTTTCTTTACCTCCATGTGTAAAGAGAGGTTGCAAAAAGAACTGTCTTTGAATAAATTTTAGATGTCTATTTGATGTTATCGATTTTAGCGAAATTAAGGATAACTCCCGCAAAATTGTTCCAATGTCAATGATTACATTTTATTTATTTATATCCCCCTGCCAAAGGCGAGGGGGATATTAGAAATGCCCTTCGTCCGTGCGTCCGTGCGTCTGTGCGTCCGTGCGTCCGTGCGTCCGTCCGAAACAATTTTGTCCGGAGCATAAGTCCAAAACAACTGCAGGGATTTTATTCAAACTTCATACACTGACAGAGCTCATTGGTAGGTAATTCAGTTGCAAGAACAATAACTCTACCTTGCCTATTTTAGAGTTATTCCCCTTTATCATATTTACTTGATAAATTTTGTCCGGAGCATAAGTCCAAAACTACTGGAGGGATTTTATTCAAACTTCATACACTGTCAGAGCACATTGGTAGGTAGTGCAATGTGCAAGAACAATAACTCTATCTTGCCTATTTTTAGAGTTATTTCCCTTTATCATATATGCTTGATAAATTTTGTCCGGAGCATAAGTCCAAAACTACTGGAGGGATTTTATTCAAACTTCATACACTGACAGAGCACTTAAGTAGGTAGTGCAGTGTGAAAGAACAATAACTCTATCTTGCCTTTTTAAAGTTATTCCCCTTTATCATATTTACTTGATAAATTTTGTCTGGAGTATAAGTCCAAAACTTCTGGAGGGATATTATTCAAACTTCATACACTGACATAGCACATTAGTAGTAAGTGCACTGTGCAAGAACAATAACTCTATCTTGCCTATTTTTAGAGTTATTCCCCTGTATCATATTTACTTGATAAATTTTGTCCGGAGCATAAGTCCAAAACTACTGGAGGGATTTTATTCAAACTTCATTCACTGACAGAGCTCATTGTTAGGTAGTGCAGTGTGTAAGAACAATAACTCTACCTTGCCTTTTTAAGAGTTGTTCCCCTTTATCATATTTACTTGATAAATTTTGTCCGGAGCATAAGTCCAAAACTACTGGAGGGATTTTATTCAAACTTCAAACACTGACAGAGCACATTGGTAGGTAGTGCAGTGTGCAAGAACAATAACTCTATCTTGCCTATTTTTAGAGTTATTCCCCTGTATCATATTTACTTGATATATTTTGTCCGGAGCATAAGTCCAAAACTACTGGAGGGATTTTATTCAAACTTCATACACTGACAGAGCACATTTGTAGGTAGTGCAGTGTGAAAGAACGATAACTCCACCTTGCCTTTTTTAGAGTTATTCCCCTTTATCATATTTACTTGATTAATTTTGTTGTCCGGAACATAACTCCAAAACATCTTGAGGGATTTTATTCAAATTTCATACACTGACAGAGCACACTGGTGGGTAGTGCAGAGTGTAAGAACAATAACTCTACCTTGCCTAGTTAAAGAGTTATTCCTCTTTATCATATTTACTTGATATATATTCTGTCCGGAGCACAACTTCCAAAACTACTTGAGTGCCTTTATTCAAACTTCATACACTGACAGAGCACATTGGTATGTAGTGCAGTGTGCAAGTGCAATAACTCTACCTTGTCTTTTTTTAGAGTTATTCCTCTTTATCACATTTACTTGATACATATTTTCCAGAGCATAACTCCAAAACTAGTTGAGGGATTTTATTCAAACTTCATACACTGACAGAGCACATTGGTAGGTAGTGCAGTGTACAAGTCCAATATATATAACTCTACCTTGCCTTTTTAGAGTTATTCCTCTTTATCAGAATTACTTAATAAATTTTATCTGGAGCATAACTCAAAAACTACTTGAGGGATTTTATTAGAATTTCATATACTGACAGAGCACAGTAGGTAGTGCAGTGTGCAAGTCCAATAACTCTACCTTGCCTATTTTTGAGAGTTATTCCCCTTTATCAGATTTACTTGATAAATTGTGTTTAAAAGTTTAATTTCAAATTTAAAAGGATTTCCTCTCCAGGTAAATTATACGAAAGTACAACCTTCAGGTTACTTTTTTTCGGCGGGGGGATTTAACCATGTGTAACATGGCTCTTGTTAAAACCTCGAAGACTGTTGTTGGCAACTGATCACAAAAAAGTGTTAAGTCTATGTATTTTAATGACAAATTACGGCTTAAGGTGAGAGATTAGAACTTTGGGTGAGTGTAAATTGATCTTTATCGACCTAAAACACGACTACAGTTATTGATTTGTGGGCTTGTAAAAACGGAAATCTGGATCTCCTGTATTAGGACGTTTTTGTTTTCTCGTGATTGGTCCGCTAGAATTTCGAAAGAAGATTGCGTATAATACGTCCTTTGCCGTCAGTGTTTGTTTAGCAATACTGGATCGTTTAGCAAGTTTCAAAGCCCATATCCTGTTGTCAAGTAGGTTAATGAACACTTATTTCTCTAACATCAGAACGAAATGAACCGATAATAAAGCCAAGTGTGCCATTTGTGCTAGATTTCTCACAGTGAAACGCGAATCTTATAAATGGATGACATGACTTCATTGTTGCATGATTAGGGAACTGCGGAATTAAGTATTCCTGAGTAAGAGTAAGAAATAGGGATATTTTACTGATGTGTGACCGGAATGGAATTTATAAACCACCTTTAAATGGTGAAAAATGAAATTTGATTTTCCCAATAAACAACACATATCTCATCATTGAATTTCATATTTTTGACGCTCAGTCCCATCTTTCAGCGATATTTGTTAATGTCTGATTTCAGGGACATGTTCTTTTCCAACTCACACAGTGTATATTAATAAACCTGAAAGACAATTATCATCGCAAAAGAGCCAGTTTGTGAATTTAAGTTACGTTTTTGTTGTACAGTGCGTTTTCTAAAATTAGGATAGGCTCTAACTGATGCATTTTCCAACACTATTTTATTAACGAAATATTTTTAAAATTGAAAAAAAGAAAGTAAAGAAAAGAAACACATGCAGTGTATATCGGACTTTTGCTCTTAAACGTAACATTTCACATCATTAATATTGTTGTTTAAATACTTTACGGATTTGCATTGTTTTACCGTTATCCTTTAAATTATGGCGTCAAATTAGATCAGTAAGGTGCCTCGAGACGTTTTCTTTCGTAAGATGCAAAATGGTCCTTTATCAGTTGCGATTTTATTGAAAAAACAAAATTTACACAATGACCTTTAACCTAAGAGTGACATATTGTTACCTTGAAACATGGTTCATGCGACGACAATTTACCTCATTAGATGAGCATGTGTTGGCAGAAGATGAATTTGTTTAAATATATTTGGGCCTAAACATGTAGTTCAATTCAAACCAAAAAAACGTTATACGTTTGATATGTTTGATATGATATGAAATGAGTTTTCACCTTATGACGTTGTTAAAAGTTACTTTAATATTAATATTTTGCCATTATGTTTGACATGTTTACATGCTGGAAAAATATCCGTTGAATTACCATACTATTAAATATTTAGAGACCCCATTGAAAATAAACCCAGTAGAATTTCATTATGATGTAGAGCACTGACAAAATAAAGCTATTTAATAACGACTCATCTGAATCATTATTTAGATCTAACTACAACATGTCGGATGTTGTTTTTTAATAGAAAACATTCTCCTGCTTAAAAAAAATAAAATGATCTCTTGATGTGTACATCATTTATTGTAAAGCGTATACAGGGAAAGCGATAGTGAATTTCTTTAATTGTCCGACGTGTTGTTCAGCACGTTAAATATCATATTTTCTTTCGCGTTCTTTTGCACTTATTTACATGTACATATTAGAGGCTGAACTAACTTTTCTTTTGGATACATCGTGCGTTATTATGAATTGTTCCGGCTTAAACTCTTCTATAAATGCAACAAAGGTTTTAACGCTAGAAATACAATGAACCAGAAAAGTATTGCCTTGCTAACACCATTTATCATGTGTGACATTAAATTGTATCAAGAACAATGGTAATCAGTAAAATATAACTCTTCATGCGCTGGGAACTTATAGCGGAAGACCCACTTTAGCATTTTTCTTAAATGCCAGCTAATCAGTGAACAAATTGAAATAATGTATGGTATAAAACATCTAAGTATATTGAACATGAAGTTATAGAAAACTTTTCTAGTCGTACATAGCATACACCTGTAGTGTCACAAATAAATTCGCTGTTTTCGTCGACTTTTTAAAGGCGCATCAACAACATGTTATATGTAATACCTTGTAAATATATTTGGTGCTGCGTGTACTTTCGTTTATACTAAACTATAGAATTCCTCAAATTATACAAACGCCATGATCTTTGAGACTGAAGCTTCTTGCTTAGCGCACTAAGGCAATGCAGGCAAATGGCTAACGCTATTGATGAGTGCAAAACATAGATTATAGGTTTAATTTATTTTTGTCAGTTTGTTTTAAACCAAGAACCGTATTTTATTTCGGAAAACTCTAGGCTTTATTGATAAACTGACAAATGCAAATGTATCTCGTTAAAAGGAACTGCAAAAGTGTCATAGTGACAGAAAAATGCATATTTGCATGAAAACACCCTCACTCTCAATAGTGGCCAATAAGAGCTTCCCAAGTTATACCTCTCACGTCTAGAGGTATTAGTTTTGCTCAGTCACGAAAAGATTGTTGCACATTTGATAAGGGGTTCGCGTCAGTTAATCTAAGAACCCTAAAATTCCAACAGATTCTATAATAACATTGTAAGGATGGCATAGTTAGTAAGTTGGTTTTGAAAGGTAAAGCAAGAAAGTATATACATTTTGTTTCAGACATTATTGTATTCATATCCTTTAGATTACATAACGCGAAAATATACACAATTTTTGCCTATTATACATACAATTTCAAGTGCATTTATCCATGCTTTAAATGATATCAATGTTTTTAGTATCTTATTTTGAATATTTGCTATTTCAAGGGACTAGATATATTCTGATGACAAGTAATCCCAAGTGCTGCCTTTAGTTCTAGCAAAACTTTAATATATTCAGTAAAAAGATATCCAGGAAAATGAAAGGTTACCTTTTCATCCATCCATAATTTGTGGTAGGCTGCCAACTGGAATATCGGATAATTCTGATTTTGCCGTATGCTGCAGATAGCAACAAATTGTTACATGCAACATAACTATACAACTTACATGTAATCATATTATTTATAGTTCTTCAGGTCTTTTCGGCGTTAGCTACATTAGTTTTGTCCGAGTGTTTGACTATTGCCATGAAGCGTGATTTATATTAAATTAATAAAGAAAATCAAATAAATCATTTTCTCTGGTGGCTTTTTATTACCAGACAGCCATGCAGTTATTATTTTATTTGGATTGACGTATTTCTACCGATGCAGGCATATTGATATTGCGCGAATGTAAAACCTACAGTAATCTGTTCAAAACAACATTGTTTAATGATGATTTAATGTTTCATTTCTGTTTATTTTTCGTCTTAAATTTGTTTATATTAAATACATCATGATTCTTTATTAGATCAAACTCTTTCCTGTTAACGATGTAACTAAAAGCTATAAAAATTGTTTTTGTAAACCAAACAGGTATTTTTGGCATTAGGTTTAAACATGAATCAAGCTGGATGTTGGCATACAGTTTCCATAAGTCTTAGATCTATGTCGTTTTAGTTTCTGAGGTACATGTATGAATGATTTTTATTCTAAGATTCGGCGGTAAATTGAAATAAATCATTTAATACGAGAATCACATTAGTCCATGTAGCACATTGTATGTTGGAAACATATTAAAATATAATAGTCATCATGAAAAACATTCTTAATGTAAAGCAATCAAAACCCCAATTAAAGCATCAAAAATAACTTCTGATCGAAAAAAATGTACTTAAGCTCATCTGGAGAATTTATAAAGCACACTTTATTTAGAACATTTTATTAGTAATAAAACTAGGTCAAAAGCCAAACGTCAAAAGAAATCAGCGAATTAGTTTCATTATTTTCATTTAACAATATATTTTATTAAATGTATAAACTTCAATAACAAACCTTGCACGTTTTAACTAATATCTTTTTAAGCAACAGCTACTGTATGTTATAAACTGTGATATTACAAATTTTAATCATGTCGTAATTCTTAATTTTTTTTTAAATAAACATTTTGAAAAAATTACATGAGACATTTTCTTCATTGAACAGATGATAACTGAATCGTGTTTAGTTTTTGTTTTCAGCAGGTTAAATGCTTTTTATGTTAAAACACACTTACAAATCGTAATAATTATTTATATATTATTATCAACGTTTGTAATACATATAAGTAACAAAATGGTTTTTTTAAGATTTGAAAGAATTTTGAAGAAAAACCTTTTAACGCAATAAAGTACTGCTGTTACAGTTAGACTCACGCACACTACAACACTGACAAGAGGAAACTTCACCTAAAAGAAACAAAATGTCATGCAAGTGATAACCATTGTTTTTATATTTAAACTATGCGCCTTTGAAAATATCTTAGGGTTTTTGAAGAATTGAAATAATGTAAAATGTGTTTCCTTACAGTTTTCAAAAATGCTTAATTGAGGATCCTGTAAAATATTTCATTTCTAGTTTTGAGATTGTACTGTATTATAAAGTATTTGATATTTCAATAATATATGCTAATGGACAAAAGTCTTGTCCGGAAGGGAAATTAAAACTTCGTGCATGCCAACTTTCAACACATTACTCTTCTAGGAGTACTGGTTTAAAATCCAAAATTCTTCATTTATGCCGGTAGTAATGTGTTGAAAATTGGCATTGTTGGTGTTACGTGGTTGCAAAGATATTATGAAAAACACAAACAGGACAAGACTTTTGTCCATAATTATATTATTCTGCACCGAGCTGAGAACTGTTGGGGAAAGTGTAAGGTTGGTGCACCTTAGAACCTGGTTAAAATACATATAAGGAAACTGTTTTGCCACTGATTGTTTCAAGTCGGTAACCTCTCAGGCTCTCACATTCGTAAATTGTTTATGGCGTCTATTTTGAAATTGATCTTTTTGCCCATGCTCTCTTCTCCTCTCTACTTTTTTGCTTTATGGGAAGGCTGTGTCTACTGGATGTGACAATTCCTGATATGCATATTTCACGTTTTAATTATTTTAGTTATTGAATGGTGTTGTTTGGATTTGTTAAGAATTTAAATACATTAGTTTTTAGCTTTTGCGAGATGGGTATCTAAAACATACTGAAATTTAGTACCTAGAGAAAGTTATGTTGTGACCAAATTTTTCTGAAAGTTTGCACAGTAGGTATATTTACGGAAGTTCTCTGATATTTATCACTATAAAAAGATCTCTTTTTTTGCTTTTTACGTCGAAGAAATTAATTGGTAAAAATGATATGGTTTTAAAGGGGTTTTTTTTGCTGTTAAGCAAAACGGTAGGTACAAAATGACTGTTCGAAAATAGAGTATATGGAGTTTAATCATCAAAATCACAGAAGCTTTAATAAAAAGATAAATACTTCTTAAGTTTTCAATATTTTCCCCTAAAATATTTCTTAAATTCCATAACCCATATTCAAGATAAATCAATGTTTGAATAGCGCGGTGGAATTAAATATATTGCTGGCGATCTTCCTATTTTTTGGAATGATGGATTTGAGCTGAATATCTCAAATATGCCCAACAAAAAAAGTTCTGCACACAAGTGTTCTTTCGAGTAAAGTTTTTAATATAGCAAATTACTGGTATAAAAATTTACTTTTATATCAATATTAATTGTTTGCAGAGTTAAAGACAAAAACGGAATAAAAATCGGTTGGTAAATAAACAATAAATATGCATTTGTGTATGATAGGCGTCAAGAGTCAAAAGTTGCAAAATTTGCTGTATCAAGGTAGAGGTGTGAAATCTATGCAATCACTGGAGTTTGTTTTATAGCAATTATTAGCATGCACTGTGATGATAGCAACATGAAGTTATCAATAGTTGATACCAGGGCATTTCCAGAATAATACTCAAAGTAAGTTTTTATTACTTTATCTTATTACATAGTATCATTCATTTACATAAAGGTCTGTCTATTATATATTAACCAGTTTAGTTATGATTTGAAAAGCTTCCATTCTGTATTTAGTAAGTCATAGCATCCTATAAATAAATTGTATAAAAAGCAACAAACCAATGCAATCAATGTCCAATCTTTTTTAGCAAAACACAATTGCTTTGGCTGTTATTCAAAGTAATGGAAGGATTTCTTTGTTAATTTGACCGTCATCATAGACCTGGCTAATGACGGACGACACTGAGTTCTTTCTAAAGAAAACAGAGTACGTGCAGTTGGTCAGCTAGTTGATCCCAGATATCCTTGTTCATGTATGGAACTTTTTTCACAATTAAAAATGTGTTGGCTTGTGAATTCCATGAGACGCCGCTTGGAAGAATGCCAGTTTCATAGTGGTGGATTTGTTCAGTATTAGTTTTGTATTTTTTGCAACAGTAGTGTAGTAACCCCCGGTGACTTTAACAATGAATTACTTATAAAGTAGTAATCGGAATTTATTTCTGATTGTTTTATATTGTTAACTTACTTAAATAAAATAAATATATATATATAAATATATATAATCGGATACTTATCTGGTAAAATACCTTTTTAAATACGAAGAATTGTGCTTCTAGATGTAGGCACCTCGAAACAAATTCAGTCAAAATTACTTCTCTGAGCTGCAGTTATAACAAATACTGTTACTAAATGTAATGTGATGAACACAATTTACATATGTCTGAATGATGAATGTCAGTGTTTATGTTTAATATTTAAAATAATATCTTGAATTATCCAGAACATTTAATCTTCAAATGAAAAGAATAAGTTTCTTTCACACAAATAGATATGATAGTCCCCGAAGTGAAATATAAGTCTGAAATACTACAAAACATTTATAACAGGATTAACTCTATTCATAGAGCACCCCTTCAACCGAAAAAAGAAACACGTGTTTCTCGGTTGCCTTGCCTTAGATGTTTGATATGAAAAATTAGGGTGAAGTCCCAACTTAAGTCCTAATTTAAAATTTCAAATTAGTTTTACTTAAATTGAAAATGGTTAAAATAATATTCATTTGAAGTACTATAGCGTGTGACCGCTTTCTTCTGTTAAGCTTTATTGCCATGGTTGTTCATATTCCATTGAACTAACGCAATGAGGGCAATTGACACTGAGGAGAACAGCAAGACCCGTACTTGAAACAAGTATATTATTATGCATTCATTTTAAATTTAACCGGTTCCGTATATATTGTACCTGATTATTACATTATTCGTTACATAAATCGTACTCGCTTTCACTTTACCCGGGTCTTCAAGAAAATGTATCAGTTTTCATCAAAGATAGATGTTGTATTTTATTCGCTTCAAGACCAAAAAATGAATGGCCGTCAGAATAATACTGACCTAAATTAATTGCTATCCATTGATAGTTATTATTCGACATTTCTGATTTTCTTCCTTAGTACAAACCCTCGAAAAATTGTTATCGCATAGTACCGTTACTTAATCGAGTTCTAATGAAAACGAGATTTTAATGGATTGAAATGTGGGCAGATGAACTTCATTAATAGTTAATTCCGAGAAATAGGTCTGTGCATTCACGTAAATCTTCAGATCTAACAATGCACAACCATGTACAAACCGAGTCTGATATATTTCATGCGAATACAAATTAGAAAATAGAAAAAAGAAGCAGAACTTCACGCCAGACAAATACAACTTCAACTTAACATTTGTAGACGGATGCAGTCAAATATATTACTTATGAACATTTACCAGGTACAGTGATACTTTTAAACCTCGAGCATCGAAACTTTGAGCACTCGGGAAACCTTGAAGCCAAATTTCTTATATAATAGTTTATGATAAACCAATGGAAATCTCGAACTTCGTAACCTCGAGGATAAATTATTAAATCCTATTTCTTCTTTGTTTCCTTTGTAAACCCCGAGGGAACAACAACCATTAAGTTCACATCTCTGATTGATAAATTGGTAAACGGCGGCGCGCGAGTTCTAGCTCGAAATAAATAAAAAGAAACAAGCCTGTTGTATCTTTACAACTAGTCGGAAACTACATGTAGTAACTTTTGCATGCATATAAAAAGAACGACGCACCGTTTGTTAAGTATACAACTAGCTCTCGAACGATGGCCGCCTATAATGTTTAAAAGCCTCTTTTTCTTGAAAAAAAAAACGAGGCAAGCATGAAAAGATTTAAACAATGTCATTTAATTACAGTTAAAGTAGTAAAAAGTCAAAAATACAAACAAAGGTAAATAAATGCCTAGTTCATTCACACAAGTGGTATTCAGAATAGTTGCCAACAAAACATTGCGTTTTTACGATTTGACTAAAAATCGGACCTCATCATGGAAACAGTAAACCTTGAGCACCATGGAACTATCGAAAATTTAAAACAAGAGGGTCCGTAGGACCCTGGGTCGCTCACCTGTCAACAACTGGTCAATGGTTGCAAGGGTTTGATAAAATCAAGTCAAATTTTAAAAAAAAAGCTGTTATTGTGGAGAAAATGTAACTAGATGATGCTCTATACCAAATATCTAAGCTCTAGGCCTTACGGTTTCAGAGAAGAAGATTTTTAAAGATTTACTGTATAACACTATGTAATAAAATTAGTGACCCCCGGGGCGGAGCCATTTTCGACCCCAGGTGAAATAATTTGAACAACTTTTGTAGAGGACCACTACATGATAACACATACCAAATAACATGGTTCTAGGCTTTGTGGTTTAAGAGAAGAAGATTGTTTTAAAGTTTTCCCTATATAAGTCTAGGTAAAACAAGTGACCCCTGGGGCGGGGCCATTTTTGACCCCAGGGGGGATAGTTTGAATAATTTTGGTAGAGGATCACTAGATGTTGCCGTACATCAAATATTAAGGCTCTAGGTCTTGTGGTTTTAAAGATAGAAGATTTTAATGTTTTTCCTATATAACTATATATAAACCAAGAAGACCCAAGGGCGTGGCCGATTTTTGCCCAGAGGATATAATTTGAACAAATTTAGTTGACATCCATTAGACAATGCTACTTACCAAATATCTAAGCTGTACGCATTGTGGTTTGTGAGAAGAAGATTTTTAAAGATTTCCTATATAAGTCTATGTAAAAAAGTGACCCCTGGGGCGGGGCAAATTTTGACCCAATGGAAATAATTTGAAAAATCTTTGTACAGTTCTACTAGAGGGTGCTAAATGCCAAATATCTAAGCTCTAGCCCTTGTGGTTTCAGAGAAGATTTTTTAAAGTTTTTCCTTTTGGTTGCCATGGCAACCAGAGTTCTGCATGGAATTGATTTCTTTGAACAAATTTGGAAGAGCTTCATGCAAGGAACATCCGTGGTAAGTTTCATCAACTTTGGCCCAGGGGTTTAAGAGGAGATGTCGTTTAAAGTAAAAGTTTACGGACGGACGTATGGAAGGACGGACGGACGCCGGACAAATTGCGATCACAAAAGCTCACCTTGTCACTACGTGACAGATGAGCTAAAAAAACTCACTATCTGTGTATATGGCATTTCGAAATTTTACTGAATTTTCTTTGAAAAATATACTCCTCAAATCATAACCTCACAGATCTTCAAAAACGAGACATACCTTGGAACTAAAGTTCAGTACTTGTAACAGGAATACACCAATCACTAATGGATAAACCACATCTTTAAACTGAAATTATGACACAACGATTACAATCGTTGAAGATCGTGATGTTATCGAAAAATAAGCTATTCTATAGATACTATGAAATACATGAAACAATGTTTTGTTGAATAAGATTCGATATCAATATGTAAATAGAGTTTCTTTGGATTTCATAGTCATTCTTGTAACATACTGGGCGTTATATACTTTTTAAAATTTGAGTAAAGGTTGTTTAAACTCGCATCGCTTAAACTGCATTATACACACTCGTTTAAATCACTGTCGTTTGAAAGTTGATTTCCGGACATTAAAACATCAAAAGATGCCATTTTACCAGACTTCCAAATTGAATGCAATTATCACAGTCACAGTACTGTATGTGTATAAAGTTACAAACACTACGAGGGATAATAATAATAATAATAATAATAATAAATTCTTTATTTATAGATGGTAACTCTTAAGTTTTGTACAAAGTAAAACAACAATAATACAAATCTTATTTTCAAGAGGCCATCAAAAATATTATAACTACACACATACACACAAAATTAAAATGAAGAAAAAAAAAGATGAATAATACAAAATAAAATATGTTAATTAGGCAATATTTTGAGAAGGCAAGACATTATAATGTAATACATTATAATACACATACTCAAGAGTAGAAAAAAAAGCAACGACAAGGTATTGAGCAGTTACCAGTTTGTGTATATATCTAGATACATTTTAAGAATTTATTGTCAATAAATGATGTTTGTATGATTTTTTGAATAAATTCAGGGAGAATGAATTTTTAATGGAAAAAGGAATTTCATTTCAGATAATCATACCAGAGTAACTAAATGTCTTTTTCATAAAGTCTGTGTTTAGCTTTGGATGGACAAGACATTGCATTGAGTTAGACCGAAGATTGTAAGACGTATTTTGTGTGATGTCTATGAGATCGTGTAAATATTGTGGGGCTAAGTCATGGAGGGTTTTATAAACAAGAAAGGCTGTGTGATATTTGATACGGTCATTAAATGATAACCACTTCAGTTCACTAAAAAGTTCTGTATTAGTTGATGAATCTGATTTACCGAGCACTAATTTGGCAAAACGTCTTTGGAAGCTATTAATCCGATCTTTGTTGGTTTTTGAACATTGTCCCCACGAGATAACTCCATAATCAAGAATCGGTAGTACATACGCATTATAGTAAATTTTCTTTGTTTCAAATGTGAGGTACTTTGATATTCTATTAAACAGATATAGCTTTGAATTTAATTTACTGCAAATTTTATCTATCTGCACTTGTAATTTTATTGAATCATCAACATTAATGCCTAAAATATTTTGATAATGTACATTCTCAAGCTGAGTTTGATTTAAAGTAATTACTAGAGAGTCTGAGCTCTTTAACCTGTTTTTCGTTCCCAGTAGCATCCAAGTTGACTGTAATGGGTTTAGTGACATATTGTTATTTTTACACCACTTGTCTATATTATCAATGTCATTTTGAAGTCGTGATTGTATTTCATTTATGTTAGAAGAGGATGTGTGCAAAGTAGAATCGTCAGCATACATGTCAACGTTACATGATTCTAGTGTCATTGGAAGATCATTGATGTAGATTAAGAAAAGAAGGGGCCCAAGGATAGAGCCTTGAGGGACACCAGTCTTGATGCAAAGTTTATCGGACTGTATGTTGTTTACTTTAATAAATTGTTTTCTATTTTGCAAATAAGAAGAGAACCAATCTATTGATTTTCTGTCAAAATGGTAAAGCTTTAATTTATGTAAAAGGATTTTATGATCGACCATGTCAAACGCTTTGCTTAAATCAAGAAAAACGCTACCTAATAGATTCCCTTTGTCAATAGCTGATAACCAATTACCTATTAAATATGTAAGAGCAGTTTGACAGGAGTAGGATTTCCGAAAGCCAGATTGGGTTTTATGTAAAATGTTCGTTTTTCTAAAATAGTCATGCATTTGGTTAGCAACGTGTCTTTCAAAAATTTTGGATATAGTATTTAATATGGATATAGGACGGTAGTTGTTTGGATCATCTGTTAGACCCTTCTTAAAGAATGGGAGAGCATAAGCTTCTTTAAGTTGGTCAGGATATTCTCCTTTTCTAATGCTATTGTTTATTATATCTGCAATTGTAGGTGTAATGTAATCACAGCAAAGCTTGAGAATGTAAGGTCCTATGCCATCAGGCCCGACAGATTTTTTAATATTTAATCCATCAATCAATTTCATAACTTCAAATGGCGTAATAAAATTTAATAAAAAATGTTTTAAACCCTAGTTTTTGGTTTAAAAATAACCCAAGATCATTAAACGCGTTGAAGTCTGTTTGAGAGAGTTTCACATTTGAAGCAATGTTGATAAAATGATGATTTAAAGCATTAGCAATATGGTTTGTATCTGTAAGCAATTCACCTTTATACAATAATCTAGTTGGCAATGAATATGGCGTCCTGTCTTCGCCATAAGAAACTGCTTTAATATGTTTCCATAATACCTTTGAGTCTGTTTTGTTTTGAACCGCATGGGAATAATAGTTTATTTTAGCTTTAGAAATAAGCTGTGTTACTTTATTTCGCCATATTGCATAGTTTAACCAGTCGCCTTGATGATGGCACTTATCCCTTATTTTCCTAGCATTTTTTATTTCTTCATTATACCATTCAGGTTGGTGTATCCGTTTTATACGTTGAATTTTAATAGGAGCATGTTTGTTAAGCGAATACTCTAATATATTATAAAGAACTTGTAGCGCAAGTGTTGGTTGGGTTATCGATATTATTGATTCTATGTCAGAATGTAAAATGTCGTTAACAAAAAGCTTTTCATTGAATTTAGTAAATGATCTGTATTATAGTTTTATGTTTATCTTCATAGACCTTTTGATGTTTATTGATTTTTCTGGTAAAACATACCGGATAATGATCACTTAAACTTATTTTGGGCACAAAAACTTTAATAATATTTTCAGGGTGGGTCGTATAGATATGATCAATCAATGAGCAGCTTTTCTTAGTTACCCTGGTATGGTTCTTAACTACTTGAGATAATCCTAAACAAGAGATAGTAGATGACCAATTACGATTGATATTACCATAATTCGAATCAAGATTAAAGTTAAAATCACCAAGACAATATATTTCCTGAAAGTTTTCAAATAACTTATTGAAATTGTGATCAAACAAATCTATCCAATTTTGCAAGGAACTTGGTGGTCTGTATACAAAGTTAACAATAAACGATTTACATTTAGGCAAACATACTTCAATAACTGGATTCTAAACTCATACTTTCAACTTTTAGTCTGCGGCGATACTGTACATTATCCTTTATATATACTATTAAAATACCACCATGTCTGAAAGACATATCTTTTCGTTCTATTTTATATCCATTAATTCGAAGCTCATCGTTACAAATATTTTTTGATAAGAAACTTTCACACAGACCTATGATGTTAAGAGGATCATCTATTAACATTATTTTGATTTCATCAAGTTTCGTTAAAATTCCTTGAACGTTTAAAGAACCTACTCTAAAACCTCTCCTGGTAAGTCCGAATAAATTTTCAATTACAATATCTGTTTTTACACTGTTTTTATCAGTATTATTTTTATGTTGTTGATTTTCATTTTCAGTGTAACAATATTCCTTAAGGGTGTTGATAGTAATGTAATTCGTATTTTGCAAAGTTTCATTAGTAGAATCAGAGAATTCCGGTAAACAAACACAATGATAGCAATTACAATTAGTGCATATTTTGTCTAGATAAACAAACTTGTTTTCAAGATTCACTTTAAATGAACAGAAGGTACTGCTCTCGCATTCCAAGTATCTTGAATACCCATAGCGCTGTCGTTGATATTTCATCGACTTGGGTGTATCTGCATCTCTAAATCTCTGCGATTGAGGGTATCCGCCCCACGATCCATTTCTAGTGTAGTTCCTGTTGTGGTTGTAGTCTCCATCATTCTTCTTCAGAATACGTAGCTGTTTCTCCATGTTATGGAGTAAAGTGGAGGTACCTCGGTTTGTTAGGTGAATACCATCACTATGTAAGAAATATAACTATGCTGCCATCTCCGTAGACAAAGGAACAAAAGTTTTCAATGTACGTTGCTGAACTTGCATTACACAGTTGTCTAAGTGTGTCGTTCAGAGGCACAACATCTGCGTCAGAACGTGGACAAACCGATAAGAAGAAAACTTTACATTGCCTTTCCCTCATAACGTCAATCACGTTGCGGAAAGCGCGCTCACACGCTGACAGTGAAGTCCCGTTCGCAACGTCATTTCCTCCGACATGAATAATGATATTTTCGTACTGATCGATGTTTCCCGCCGTTTTCAGGTATTCTGCTATGTCGCGAATCACTGCTCCTCTTAATGTTTTAACATCGATATTGCTTGATAGTCCACGCCGGTTTATCCCTTTTAAAATTGAATCTCCAATTATTAATGATTTAGAGGTGACCTTATTGTTGTTGCTTTTATCTTTATGTTGTAGCGTTTTATTCGGTGTTCATCCATCGTTTGTTTGTTTTGAAAAATTTCTGTAGTTTGGCTTTCTCTTCTTCTAACACATGATCCAGATCGTTGTTCCGTCTGTCGTATAGATGTTCCAGCAGTCGTATTATATGTCTTAATCTGATCCGACAAGGACTGAAGCCGTTTCTGAACAAAAGATGTCAGTTCTCCGACTTGTGTCTTAAGGCCTAAAGTTGACTTTCCAACTGTCTCTAATTGCGATTCAGTAGCGTTAGCATTTACTCGAATATGTGATTTGACAGACTTTATTTCATCTTGTATTTGCTCAAATCTTAAATTACTTGTTACTATGTGAGCATTCAACGTGTCTTCAAGTGACTTAATGGACTGAGTGTTTTATTTCTGTTAATGATGCATTCTCAGAAGCCGAATGCGTCCGAGATGAATTTAGATTACTTGTATTGGTTTCATCATAACATGAGATATTGCTCATTGTGCTGCTGTTCATATCATCATCATTGTTTGTCGGGATAACTGTATCATTCAAAACAGATACCAAAGGTGAAGATTCAAAATCAGATCGCGACATGTTATTTTCAGACGTGAAATCTATCCCGGTATCTGATTGAATTTCGTCACTGTGTACTGTCCCCGTGTCATTTTGCGAATGAAATTGCCTAGAAACCGACTCTCCAGCTTTGCAATATTGCAAAAGCATCTGTTTAAAGGCTCCGTTTACATGGCCTACCGTGATATTATCACTGGATAACTTTGATTCAATGTTGGTAATAATAATTATTAAATCACGGTCCATGAAAAGAACGGTTTTTCTACCATTTATCAAACACGAACATTTTGTGTGATATAAGTTAATTGTATAAAGGTGTTGTTTACCTTGGTATGCTTTGAATTTTGTGTCCACATTATTTCCAGCTTTATCAGTCACGGGGATTATCGTGTACTTGTATGTCGTAGAGTCTGTTGCATAAAATTCCGCGGCTGCCTGTTTAAAAAGTTCGCATAAGCCCGTATTCATCTCTATTTTAACACCTCCTCCAGTTTCTGTCACTGTGATGGGCTCCTTCTCTGTTGAATCAAGCTTTTTCATCATAGATTTCATTTCATTAAGATTATAGTCTCGGCATTCATTATTTTTACTTTGCGCGTTTTCAGCCATTTTGAATTTGTTTTGAATTTGCAGTTGACGTTCCAATTTTTCACTCATTTTCTTTTTACAGTCACAGGAACGAAGATTTCATCGTACTTTCCTCTTAATTAATCCATTTACAGTTTGTTTTTTTGTCGTTTTTTTTTTAACTAACGATTTTCCTTTTTTAAATGAGATTCGTATAAAATTTCGTAAACTTTTCACGATGTTACCGTCCGATCTTATGTTAATATACATCATTTTATTCGTCTATTTATTTTACATTATATTGATTTACCACAAACAGAATCTGAAGCAGTATGTTTCCGTAAATTAATAAATTTCTAATTTATTATCAGAGCGTCATTTTTCTTAACTTGTTTATCCGGACGTGACGTCAACATTGACCATAGATAGATAGATAGGATAGATGATAGACCAACGAAACAATAGACGGATGCACAATATACAACAGATTGGAGTCGGATAAGCTTACGCTCGACAGACGATACACGTTAGACGTTCATGATAAACAATATTACTAACCTCTGTGTTCATGGTTAATCAATTTCTGTTTTTCAAACTAATGTATTTGCTGACAATTCAAACTTCAACTGCATCATTTAATTTTGGTGGTAACATTGACTAAGACAATTAAACTTTATATGGAATCAAGAATAATTAATTTTCATGACAATTATGGAAGTTAATCTGATATATAATACGAGACATAAAGGATAAACTGAGAAAAGAAAAATATGACTACTTATGGGTATTTTATACTGTTCAGTAGGAAATTATCAAATTGTGAATGAGAAAAGGTTTAAAACTACAGGGCCAGAGTTGTAAGTACATGTATCATGTACGATGAACAATTAATTATTAATTCATTATCATGTGAGCGATTATGTGGTTTACCAAGATAACCAACATAAACTTGTTTCCATTAAATATATGCAAGCATTTGTGCGTATACATAGTATAATTTTAAAAATATATTAAACCCTTTCCAAGATAAATAAACGTCAAATGATTTAAACAATTTACCTGTATATCCATGCCATTTGGTTAAACGATTATAATATATAGATCAATGTATATAAGTTAAAATAATTACTACGCAGTTCAAACGAGTATAAATAGACACTAAGATAAAATGTAAGATATAATAAAAGCGATAGCTGGTTGTCAAATAACAAAAGGCCAGAAGAATTCTTAAACTTTGACAGGCCCGTAGGTCCTTTCACTACCTTTATTAACTGAAAATTTAACGAAATGAAGCTAAGGAAAATACCTCAGTAAATGTTTAGCTAAATGAATGAAAGTCCCAGAAGTTCAAATACACAGAGAATTCAACTTCGACCAACAAAACTAACGTTTCCAATTAATAACGGTATAAACTGAAAATGCAATGTTTGTCGTTTCTTGGAGAAAAACGTATGAATGGTAATCAAACGTTGCCAAAGAATTCAATAATCTAAAACAAAGAAATATGCATGTCAAAAAAAGACTAAAATAATGTATTTAAAACATAAAGAACACGAGAGATGCATCTTTATATTCGGAAAATAAAACCCCGGAGACTAATCGGAGATCAACAAACAACGTTGATTGCAATTAAACATAAATTAATGTTTTAAAATTTAAAATAATTTGGATAATTTTACTTATTGTGATAGAGTTCAAAATCTACAGTTACAAAAACTAATAGATTCGACAGTCGGAAGCTCATGGCCAAACACTGAAAATTCCTGCTTGGTCGAATCACAAATATCATTGGAAACACAGTCCATATTAGCAAATTCACACCAGAACGAAAACAGTATCGAAATGTTAAATGTTTTATTGCTTAAGCATTTGTTTTAAACATACTTTGTACTTTATTATATTTGTAAAGCTGGTTCTTCATTTATGTCGAACGTTGACTAGGTGGGTTACTACTTAAGGTGACTATGTCTTAACTAATTCTGGATGCAACAGACTTGCTGAATGATGGTCTTGCTTGACTTGCTACGATATGTGGACGTGCTACCCTTGGACTTGCTGCACTGTTTAGACTTGCTTCTCCTCTTGGACGTACTACGCCTGTTAGACTTGCTGCACCGCTGGACTTGCTTCTTCTCTTGGACGTATTATGCCTGTTAGTCTTGCTGCACCACTGGACTTGCTTCTTTACTTAGCAGCAGACCTCTTCCCGGACCTACTTGTTATTGTCCTGAGACAATAATTTTGACAATTTGAAAGTCTCCCCTCGGAAAAATATTTCTTTTTTCCGGTAAGCTATTTAAGAACCAACCGGTTTCTTTATTTCACAATCTTTATATAGCAACGGCACGAACCGGATTGCAAATAAATGACGTGACGTCACAATATAAACGACGTCTTAAAATATCGTAATAAAACTGTGTTTCTTTTAATGCATTAAAATACTTTTAACTTATGTTTGAAATATCGTATTAACTTGAAATAAACTGTAAATGAAAGCTTAGTACAATGCCTAATAAAATAATTTAGAAGTATTGCTATCTGTTTCGTGCCTTTGAAACAACATAAATAAAACATAGCAAAAATGACAATTCAATAGAAAATAGCTGGAGATTATTCTTGACAATTTAAATTAGTTAAAACGTAGGCAAAAACAAGATCTGATATTTTTTTAAATTGTACTGTTCTTTACACATTTGTTTGACTGTCTGTTCTATTGTTACAGGTGTTGATATTCTAGACATCTTGAAACTAAGAGCGAAACATAAATTTTCGCCTGTAAAATGTGTGTGTTTAAGGGAAATGTCACAAATAAATTTGGCATTTACATGTTTATGCTTATTTCACAGAAATATTCATATTTGATGTTATGAAATGTGACCAATTAGATCGTAATTAAGCTAGCAAATCTACAACTATTGTGTCTGGCCTTAATTGATAATTTTGTTATAATTTGAATCACATGCTAAATGTGATATACTGACAGATAGCTGTGTGTAAAAGAACATATAGTAAGTTTATTATATTTATTTTATGATACAAATTACTTTTATATTTCTCTCAAATTATGAGAAGTTTAAGTGTTTTTTTTATTAAAAATATATTAGTGAAACGCAGATCTTATTTCTATCATCAGTTGTAGTGATGTAAAGAATTGACGTTACACGCACACATCTTAAATCGTAATAAACATAAAGTGGTTGCGACGCAGTTCGTAAGCACGTGCACTTCCTAAATGAAATTTACTTATGTTAAAATGATAGTGGCTCTAGCTGAGAGCGCACCCGCACCGTCACGGCGAAAGCGCATAGCCTTGCAATTCCTGCGACGCAACCAACTGAGCTAGCAGGGACTACCCAAACACTTAAGAATATATGACGATAGCCGTTTTCTCTAGTGGTTGCTGTTTTTATACATTTCGCCACGAAATAACGCCAAAAGAAAAGACGAAATAACGAAACGGCATAAATAAGCCACCTTAGAAAACGACATATCTTTCATATATGGTGTTTTCTTATATCTTACTTCAGTGTGATTGTATTATTCTATACTCCATTAAACTTATTATTTAAAAAAGTGAAATATGCATATTATGATTGACACATCCAGCAGACTCAGCCTACCCACACAGCCAAAACGTAGATAGAAAAAGAGAGCATGGTATTACAATAATCAGTTTCAAAATGGACGCCACAAACAATTAACGAAAGTGAGAACCCGAGGGGTTACCGCCTTGGAACGGTCAGTGGCAAACAATTTGCCACTTGGGGTTTAAACCAAGTTCTAGGGTGCACCAATCTCACACTTGCCCCAACAGGTTCTCATATCACAAAACAAGTACAAGTTGTCTTGGTGAAATTACTCCAACCAACCTGTCGGCATAACAATATTGGATGCAAAAGCACGCACATATATAAAACGCACGAAGCTTATAGCATTGCAAAGCCAAAGGGTGGGTTCTCTATGATTTTACTGAGACTAGAGCTCCTGAAGTAAAATCAGCATGAACACGATGACAGAGATAAAAAAACAATCAAGTTTCTGTTGTTTTTTTTTAAGAAAAGATTTCCCCATAAACCTTATAAATTCTTTAACGCTTGCACCGTCTTTCAAGCAAAGAGGTAAGGATAATGATCAACTGTAGATGGGTTTATCACCAGGCCTGTAGAGCGATGCAGAATATCATGTTAGTTACCTTACTTTTTGAATTTACAGACGGTTTTTACGAATAAACTGGAGAAATTTACATTGCCTTTTATTTTCCTAAGTTTATATAATAGATCTCCACAAAACCTGGCTGTGAAATACCTTGTTGCAAAAGTGATCTTAAACTGCACTTGTATTTTTGAATTTAATCTGAGTATCGGCGATAAAACTTGCCCAAGGTTTTCCTTAATTTGTAATACCGATACCTTGTTTTTAAAAGTTTTTTCTGTAATGCAAAGATAACGTTCGTTGAAATCATTAAAATCGTCGCAAGCTCTTAAAAAAGCGAACAAGCTGTGAGATATAAACCCCGTAGGATGTGGCACGAGCGAGGATCATCGCCGTCTTAAAACGGAAAATTTACTATATTAAAATCAAAATCATCTCTTTTATAATATATTTTAGTAGTGACGTAACCATTTTCGATGGATAGATCAAGAAAGTTTGCTTGCTTATCTGAAGTGTTGTCTTTATTTAGTTGTAGTTCTTTAGGATAAATCTTATTAAAACCAGTGATGGAAAATGGTTTTTATATATATTTAAAAAATCATCAAGGTACCTCGAAGTTTTGTTAAAAGCTGTAATAATATGTTCGATAAAAAGAGATAACATAAGATATCTTGCATAACAGTATAAAAACAGATCAGCAACAAGGGGTGCACAGTTAGTACCCATTGGGATGCCTATTACTTGTTTATAAGTAGATGTACTAAATCTAACATAACCCTAACCAATATCCAGTAAGAAAGTTAACGACTCTACTAGGTCTTAACCAGTCTATAAAATATAATTATCACAAGAATCATCTATAAAAAATGCCCTATGTTCATCACAAGCGATGAAGGTTTTATTTTCTTTAGCAAAGTCTGTTTTTCAATGAGACTGGTTAGCTTGTCTCTTATTAAATTATGGGGAAGCGAAGTGTACAAAGCTGAATAATCATAAGTAGACAAACAGAACGCCTGGAAGTTATTTGATTTAAGCTTTTTCAAAATGTCATTTGAATTTTTAATAGACCAAAATAATTTTTTCCGGTGGTTTCAAAATCCTTTACGCAATACCTAATTACATGAATTCAATAAAGGTCTTTGTCAATAAAATATAAAGCACGTAGGGGTCTGCCAGACAGAAATCAACTTTTTCAGACCTTGAAAGTACTTTAAAATTTAAAAATTAGGTACTGATGACCCAGAAGAAGACAAATATAGTAAATATTACAATATTTTGTAAAGCGTAGTGATTTCGCGCATCAGATGAACCTCACTCGTTTTTAGCTTACCTATTCGCAGAATAGGGGCGCTATCCTATTCGCCCCGGCGTCTGCGTTCGCGTTAGCGTCCTTTAAGTAAAATATGCACTTTGATCCATAAAATTGAAAGTACCTGTGGTATCACCATGAAACTACCAACAAGACCAATTACTCTGCAACAAACAAGCTTAAAGTTATGCCCCATTCTCACTTAAATTTTGTGTTAACCAATATAATTATGCACTTGGCCCATAACTTTAAAACTGTGTATGATATCAATTTGAAACTTGTAATATATAATCGACATCAAAATCTACATCATTACCAATAAGACCCATAACTCTACTATCAATATTTTAAAGTAATGCCCTTTACCTTAAAGATTGTGCAGTTCAAAAACACTTTGCGCAAAAATGATGTAATGAAGTATTTAGGGTAGCTGACTGACGAATCAGGTAAACTTGGGGTATTTTCTGAAATTGGATTAGTTTAACCAAGCGTTCATTGAACAACATAGAAACATCTCTCGGTTTTAGTGAAAATGATTACTATGTAAGGTTTTCTTGTTAGAATCATTAAAAATAGTAAAATAGATGAAAAGAGAACTTTGAAAGCCATCGAACACGACAAATATGAAAATATTGCAGGCTCGGTTTGATTGAGCCTGTTCATGGACAGTAATGAAAATTCATATTACTGTCCACGCCGCTTAGCCCCTTGTTCAGGGCAACGCAATATTAACACCAATAAACAGTACAATTTTGACCATCCCAAACGAAGGTGTGCATATGGCGTCGGATATGGAACCTGCATTTAGGTATTTTCAGATTAATACCATTCCATGTTCAGCGGCGTATGGTCCCCAGATAAAAGAATGCGTTTGCCCTAAACGAGAAAACAATGGGCGGAGCTAAATAGAATAGAATTTGGAAAGGGGATCTTAGAATATAAATCATGCATATCACAGACAACGCCGAAGGCAAAATTTAAAAAGCAGGAAGTATATCCCTGGGGGTGACTGAACAATATCCAAATCTGCATTGGCTGGAAAATTAAAACCACCCATCTCACAAAACTGACCGAAGTATTAAAACTAAAGTCATTTTAGAAGTAATATTAACATAGTACATAAGTATCGTGCTCAACGAACTTCAAAGGATGTAATTGATAACAGCACTGATCGAATGTACGAGGAAAGGTAAATTGTATTTGATTTTAAAGTACAAGTTGTCTTGGTGAAATAACTCCAACCCACCCATCGGCTCAATTATGTTGCATGCAAAAGCATGGAGAGAGAATTCTACGTGTTTATTCATTTGTCAC
This sequence comes from Corbicula japonica, assembly GCA_038501625.1. Taxonomy (NCBI): domain Eukaryota; kingdom Metazoa; phylum Mollusca; class Bivalvia; order Venerida; family Cyrenidae; genus Corbicula; species Corbicula japonica. The sequence continues at coordinate 33,982 of JAZAYU010001246.1, read as the reverse complement.
ACATTTAGGCGACCATTTTCATTTGTAAGGACAAAATGACGCAACATTGTTGTCAGTCGCACATTTCTCATGCCGGAATAAAAAATAAAAGGTGCTGCTCGTTATTTCTGCAAGCAATGACTTTTAAACGTGACTTCATTTTCGCAAAAATTTCAACGGCACATTTACTTTCTTAAACGCGAAATGCATCGTACACCGTTGACAAATCCCACCGCCGGAATTTACCATGTTAGCAATTGTTTTAGCTGAATCTGAGGTAAATTTGAGCAAACAACGTATCTGACATTATATGTTAGCTGCTTCAATTTTAGGAGCTGATCATAATAGCAAACGTTATTCCAGTGCATTTCTTCCATATAATATGAGCAATATTTTCGTTAATATCTTGTAAAAATTGGAAGAACTTCGCATTAATGGAAAAATAACAATTGCAGTAGTAGGTCAGGTAATATCTATGAGTTAAAATTTAAAAAAAAAACATTTGAGCTTTAACAATTTAAGATTAATGTTTAATGTAACAAATTCGACTTCTTTGCAGGCAGAGCGTAAATTGGGCGGAAAAACATTTCCTTTGATTGGGTAAGATACTTTGAATGGGCCAAACAAAAGTTGTTTTGTTCACCGGTTAAACGCAAGAGTTGTCGTTCATATTGGTTGAATTCTTATGGTGATTTTTTAAGGCATTCAACGGTTACAGTGTCTTTTTTAAATCAGGGGGAAACTTTACGGTGAATATAAACTGGTTGTTATACAGTGCTTTATAATAATCTTACAGATTGAATAATATTAATGAATTGTATATGCGAGCGGTTGTATAATGCAGGTTTTGTTTTTCATATTTATTGGATTAGTTATAGAATTTTCAGTAAGTGCTAAGTACAATTTATATATTATATAAAACAGTTTGACTTTGTTCTTTATTGGTAAAATGATCTGTGAAGTTCAAAGGAATAACTAGATCTAAAACTTCCCTAAAATTCTATTAAACTCAACAACACACAATATTTTTAATGCCAACATAAGTTATATGATAATGACAAAAATATGATGTCTCCTTTGGATTAACATATGTAAACAATATTTGTGACAGTGTGTTTGACTCAGTTGATGCTTACCTCTTTAGTTGAACGACGGTGGCAGGGTTTAAAAAATAATTAAGGTTTAAAGGGAAATCTTGTAAAGAACCGGGAAGCTCTGTCATCGTGTTCGTGCTGATTTGACTCCAGGGGCTCTGATCTCTGTAAGGTCATTGAGTAACCACCCTTTGGTTGACAATGCTGTTTACATTAATGATTTTATGTTTTGAATGTTGTGTGCTTTTGCATGCAACATTGTGGAGTTGATGGGTGGATTGGAGATAATGACAACTTGTACTTGTTTGTTCATATGAGAACCTGTTGAGGCAAGTGTGAGGTTGGCGCACCCTAGAACCTGGCTTAAATTCCCAGTGGCAAAGCAATTTAAAATTGAATTGACGGTTCCAAGGCGATAACCCTCAGGTTCTCATTTTTGTTAATTTTTTATGGTGTCTGTTTCGAATTTGATCGTTTTTTTTAAAACCATGCTCTCTCTTTTTCTTCTGCTTGGCTGTGTAGGGAGGCTGTGTCTTCTAAATGTGGCAATTTCTGATAACAGTGTAAGCATGTCGCACTCATTCATCCTTTTTTTTAAAGGACACAACATATTATTGTCATGATCATTGTATTCATCTTGACATTATAAATAATTTCTATGTTGGTTTTGTGCATTTATGTAAATAGAACAACTTCAGGGAACTTTTATGTCTAGCATTTTTTAACTGTTCTACAATTAATGTAAGTAATTTGAAGATACATTAATAAAAAGATTATTTGTGCAAAGTTGCATTGAACTGCAATTTGTCGTTACATTTAGTTTTCATACTTTTCGGTAGACAGACAAGGATTATATTATCCGTCGGCGTCGTTGGTGTCGGTGCCGGTAGTCCCCCAGCTTTAACATGAAACTAAATGTTGCCTATAACTTTGAAACCTCTTGTTCTATTCACTTCATAATTGTAATATATCATCAGCAGAAAAAAAAACAATCTTCAAAAATAATTTTATATCTTATTGCTTTTATAAATTTATTTGTCGACAGTTAAAATTGATTTAAAATATTTAGACACAAAAATAAAATTTGTCAAATACATTGAGTTTGTATGCTCTGATAATTACTTCAGGTATCCTGACTCCTGACTTACTCTATGGAGACTCTTTAAATCACATGGACAACAGTATAGTTCCACGTCAGCCGAACATTTTTTGATCTGGAGCTAAACTGGTTGCTTCTTGGTCAGAAATAACCTCATGAATCTAAACTTAAACAGTCTAGATCCTGATCAGACTGCACAGATGAGCCTGCTGAACTGGATATACATTGGTCACTAATGCGATAAAAGGTGTATTCATGAAGTAAAATGTAAAAAAAACTAACATAGTAACTTATATTCATGCAGCGGTAGATTCAGTGTGATGTCTATTATACATTCATGCAGCTTTAATAAATGAAAATAAAGAAAATTTATGAAAACCTTGTATCTGTTTACTATGGTAATGTTCATATTCTGTGCCATAGCTGTCCACCAATTCTGCATAAGTATCTATAGGCTTCATAGGGTTGGTGATACACATTTCTGAAAATATTTTAAATCTTCTCTGATAACTAGTAAGTCATTTATGCAGTACCTTTTGTGGCTTATGAAGATGTACATAAATTGCTGTTGCAGTTAACAGTGAACAATTCATACTGTTGCCATAATTTATTTATTACATGTAGGGTCTTTTTATTAAAATCACATAAAAGGAAGATGGTAATGATGAAAAATTTCATGCCATCTTTAATTCCGACACAAGATTAGCATAAAACCAGAGTGTTATCACATTTGAAAGACCACAAAGAGATGTGCCAGCTGATCTGAATCTACATCTATGCCATCTGATCTGGATTTACTTGGGCTGACCATTTGAGGTAAAAAGGTGTGTCCATGAAGTAGGTTAAGTTATTAACTTTGAAAACTGAAACAGCATTGTTTGCTTTCTAAAAAACGTGAACAAGATTATGAGATTAATCCTCTAAATAAAGGATTAAATAAGTGACCACAGGGACCCATCATGTATGTATAAAATGGTCTGCAGAGAAACCTTGTGGCATTTGATTCTGTGTCTTCCGAAAATTTGGCATGTTCAGGTGATATTGTGTGAACATGCCAGAGATTATGGTAGACCATAGCAGGGCTGGACACATTTAGATTTTTAGTAACTAGTCCAGAACTAGCTGGGTAAACATTTCAGCTAGTCCCACCTTTGCGCAAATAAGCAAATTCTGATAAGTCAGTATTACCAGTAAAGAAAGAAACACGAAATTCAAGAGGAAGCATTACATGGGGGCTTGATAATGTTAAAATAGATCTCAAAACATGTTATTTAGTAATAAACTTATAGCTGTTGTAATATGATATGCATATGTTGCTAAAAGAGAATGGCGCATATCAAATTAACGTTTAAACTAGTCTACACTAAAAAATTGAGCTAGCCCACTGACAAGCAATCAGATATTTTGAGATTGTCTGGAACAATTTTCAGCTTGTCCAAGGCGTCGGGCTAGTAGGTTTGTCCAGCCATGCATAGTCATGTAAAGGAAGGGCAAATGCTATGCTGTTTGAGTTGTTTGTACAGTTTATTAAGGGTAAATTAAAAAAAATTACCTCTCCAGTAGTCTAATTTTTCTCGTATTCCAGTTTCATGAACCAGAGTTGTCACGCATCTTTCATATGTATACTTCAAACTGAAATACAAATTACAAAAAACAAATTTTATAAACGATATTATTTGCCCAATGCATGCATATACCTTCCGATGACTTAATTTATTTTCTTAGTGACAGACTTTCTTAAAGTCGCCGGACAGTCGGACCTGTCCGGTAAAATTTGGACTGGTCTGATGTGATTTCCAATGTTGTACATGTAGGACCGAATGTCCTGCAAAAATTTGATCTGCATATTCCAATTTTACTAGCTAAATTACAATTTTACTCGCTGTTTTGATTCCAGACTGTTCCGATGGAAATGAGTGTGGATATCTGAATGAAATATTTTACGTATTCGTCATAATGACAATTTGTACCACTGAAAAAAACACAACAAAAACACCCTTAATACTGTGTTTTGCTTATTTAATGTGTTAAATGTTTCAGTCAGACAGAAATTGTTTCAGTCAGACAGATTGTCACATCGTGTGAATGTCTGAGCTAATGTCTGACACTTTTTTACAACTTTCTGGAAGTCTGTAGCGACCATTACACTCAAACTTCTGGACCAAGGCATGTATACAAAAGCTCGACACAAACTATTGGACTGTGAAAACTAAATAAAATAAATAAATTTTCAAATTTATACCAATTAATTAATGGTCAACACGGCTTCACCATGCAACACATAAAAATTTGAACTTGTAACAATTAATGTTTGACAGAGCAGAGGTGTAGAATTCCACTCTACTGCTCGCCATGGCGAGTCTCGCCATGGCGAGTAAATGATCTGTTGGGTCATGGAAGCAGCCGAAACACTTGACCGGCAGGGCGAGTAAATTTTTCAGCAAAGCACAAGTGTTTTCTTCGAACAATGAAATATTTTAACTTTGTTTACAAAATACAATTCGATTTCCGGAATTTCAAAGATTGGGTCAAAGAAAGTTTCTACACCTCTGTCAGAGCATTTATTCCTAAAATCTGAAATAATTAATTATTGGTAAACACGGCTTCGCCGTGCTTCCTATTTAAATCATTCTACACTATGCCTCCTTTTTTATGAAATCATGTAGCTCTAATAATTTTTATTTGTTGTAAATGAAGAATTGTTGATTTATTCAGATAGCATTTGGTAAACAATCTCCAGATTTAGTTTTACGATCTTAGGCCCAGATCATGAATATTTTATTTAAAATGTAAGGGCGAGTGTACTTTCTGTAAGGGCGAGTGCACTTACTCATTCACTCGACCTGCCCAGTGGTTTAAAGAAAATTTCTACACCTCTGCAGAGCAATTATTTCTAAAATCTGAAATAAATAATAAGTGGTAAACACGGCTTCGCCGTGCTTCCTATTTACATCATTCTACACTATTCCTCATTTGTTTTATGAAATGTAGCTCTAAAAATTTGTATTTGTTGTAAATGAAGCGTTATTAAGAATCAGATAGCATTTGGTAAACAAAGCTTTACCATGCCTCAAACAACTTATATTAGCAGAGTAGCTTTATGCTATATCTGCAAACCTTGTGTTCGAGTCCTGTGCCCAAGATCATAAAACTAAGTTTTGAGACGATCAGTCTCAAATCTCAAGCATATTATTGGCTGAAATGGCGACTGGTCAGATTTGAGACTGATCTCCAGATTTAGTTTTACGATCTTAGGCCCAGATCATGAATACACATCTTCAAGCTTTTCAGATTTCATTTGACCAGTTCTGTCCAGTCTACAATATCCAGAGTTAATTCAACGCAATACCTAATTGCTTTCCCACACCAAATTAAAACGAAAGAAATCGATATTACTATCTATTCTGCAATGTTAAACTTACTGTTCTTGTGGATGATTGCAGTAAAAAATAAAAAAGTAAAAAATCGCGCGTCGAAATCGTAGGGTCGATTCCATACTAAAGCCTTTGGCAAGAGAAATTATACCTACCTTACCTGACGAAACATAAATAGAAATCTGAATTGTGTTTTCTTGAGTTCAGGATGAAATCTTTAATTAATTCTTTGTACTTCCATCGAAGTCGTTTCTTTCTTACAGATGTCGTATCCGTATCAGTCGTTTGCCTTTGTCCGATTTTTTATTTGTGTCATCGACTGGGACCACCTTGGCGTTTTATATATTATAAGCATATCCTAGTGATATGGTATAATATGGAGAAGGGCAGAAAGTCTGCTTTCATTTTTAATGAGTTTGAGTAATGTTTAAAGTACAAGTTATATGGTGACGACGGGAACACAGAGCTTGTACTACGCATTTAATTTAGACATTATTAGCTACTTATTAATAATTAATATTTGTATGTTTTCTTTTATTTCAGATTTTCTTCATTTTAGCATAGCAAATCTTACTGTGATGGGTAATTCACAATCTACAGCTAATAAAAGTAAGCTAACAGCAACACGCTTCTAATAGTTGGTGTCCGTCAAAATGACCATGTGTCGACAACAATCCTAAAACTAATGGTTGCATGTTAATTTTTCATATGCTTACGTTATGTATAACAAACGATTTTAAGGTTTTTAGAAAGACCAGTGCTACTTCATTACGACAAACAAGATTGTATATCTCTTTCCTATATTGATAAGAATAAAAGGGAACGTTTTCAAATTTAAAGTATTAATATTTCTAAGACTTAAACTTTAATTATATTACTTAAACTATTTGTAAAAGAAGTGTTCTTTGAAATTAAACGTTATACTTGTTTGCGTTGTCAATGTTGAAAAAATCGAAGCGTATTACTTTTACCAGTATGTACTCCTAAACTTCTTGTTCTACTTCGATATTTTCCTTTTAGAACCTTGGCGTGAGCCAGCCGATTGGGATGATGAGGTATTTATTGCGTTGTTTTTTTTCTTTTGTTTAACCAAGTTATATAGAGAGAGACAAAAATATAAACAATACTGTTTGTAGAACATAACGCTAAACACTGTTTACATCTCATTAAAACACATAAGATTCAGTGAAATTAATGCAGAAAAGATTAATGTTTTGAGCTGGTCAACCGTTTTTATCAAACACATACTGTCTATCGGATTATATCAAGCGAAAAAAACGAAAAGACCAGTTTTACTGATTAGCCACTTCATAGTCCGTCCGTGAGTAAACTATTTAGAGGGGTTAGTTTTTTTTTCAACGCTATTTTATATTACCTCTACTTATAATTGATCCAAACGTCACATGTTTGTAAGTACTCATGGATTCAACGAATGCATGATCTAGCACTCTTTGGTAATCATTATATATAGGTTCCATCTCTTGCAATTAGTGTTTTATAAAAAATGCACAATTAAAATCTTAATTTTAAAAAGCCGGTTTACGTCCGTTTTATCTGCATATGGCTGTTTAATATTTTAAATTAACAAATCTGACAACTGTATACACTAACACAAACACCAATCATAGTCAAACTCCCTAAACATCATGACTATGTTGGCTTTAAAAATTTAGTCCTGTTATTATTTACAACCTTTAAAGATCGTTAAGAGAGATATCATATATAAAGGTTTTCTAAAATTATTTGGCGTGGTTTAAAATATAACATGCTAAAAATCAGTATTTTGATCAATAACGCCAAGGTCATTGTTTGTACAAACTTCCTGTTTTCTATTAATATTTCTCACTTCGGCGGTTTCTGAACATAAAACGAAGGATTTAAATATTCTGATTAACATTCTGTTAAGTTTCCTCCATTGTTCTCTCGTTAAGGACAAACATGTTCATACATCAGAGGTACTGTATAGTGTGATTATATTAACCTGCCCATTTTGCATACATTATTCGGTTGTTGGTTGTGATATTTTTAACTTCATCACCAAAGTGTGAAAATCGTCATTACCTCAACGGGAAATCCATTACTAATGCATTATTTAGGTGTCTTCTTTCCGCTAGACATGTATGAAAGCGGAATGGCTCAATGGTAAAGTGCATCCTTCAAACGCTAAAGGTATGTGGTTCGAGTCCTGCTAGTGCCATTTTTGTTTTATACTTTTTTTAAAGCGGTTTTTTATATAAAGTTTCACATTTTTTGTTATTTTCCACGCGGAAACCGTTGTTAATTTCTATAAGTGAAACAGAACTGCTGTGATATGTTTGAAATATTTTGTACTGATATAGTTTGTAATATCAATATTACAATAAAAAGTCCATAATAATAAATCAATTAAGCAAAAAAAACAACAACATAATATTTAAAAACAAACAAACAAATAAACAATAAACATCTACAATATAAAACGCCAAGAAAAATGTTATAGGTCTAAGTACGACTCGAACCCGCGACAAGCGGCAAAATAATTGTCGTTTTGCTATTTTCTGCCTTCGTACCAACTGCGCTATAGACGCATATGGAAGTGAAGGCAGTTTTAAAGATATACATACACATGCAAAAGACCAGTCCAAAATAGCAAGGAAACCCCCGTCTCAAAATAGCACGTTCAACCACTGTGTAATGTACGCAAAATGGGCAGGTTAATATAATCACACTATACGTCGCTATTAATAAAATGGTATCAGTCAGAGAAAAATGCACTGAAAGATCCATGACATTGTTTTAGCTATCTTTTATTTGAAAGCAATGCGTTTCTTCTAAAAAAACGTTTGGCAAAAGAAAGCATACATATACAGGGTATTGATTGCCAATTTCTTATTCCGACAGAGCTTAGACTTAAAAAGAGTTGTTTGCAGAGAATAAGTTTTTCAAGAGTCTTATTCGATCGATAAGGAAACGAGACCTACCTCCATGTCCTTTTTTCCTTATAAAGATTCGGATAAGCAACGAAAGTTTGCTTATGCATAGCTTTTATACGATTTATCAAACGGGTTTGAAATATATTTCCTTTGTTAAATGCAACGCGTTTTGTATCTGTTTTTGTTTGTTTGAATATGGAATAGGGAATGTATCTATTAATTCCCGTTTCCATTTTCAAAATGGAGAACAAGAACTAACAAAAGAACATAAAAGGAGATAGAATCACAGACTCTGGTAATAATAAAGGGGATAAAAAAGATAAATGTGGCAACTTTTTTCAGTAAGAACATATTTATAAGCGTCATTAAACATATTAAAAAATCAGTTATGTTTTCGACCTGTTTTACACTTCTAAATTCAAGAATGACATAGCGGCGTTCATGTTTAATCTAAACATTTACTTGAACAAACCAGAAAAATCCAGAGTCTGTACCTGATAATTATTAATAAACATGCACACATCATTGATCTAAAATTATATTGCAATCGGCAACGAAGTCATCTATACCATTATATAGCAACCATTTTCTCTACACGTTATTTTTAGCTTGAGAAAAGGCTGTTTGATGATGTGAAAAAGCTTGTACCAACAACAAAGCCTTCAATACTTTTTCTTGGCCCGATGGCTGCTGGAAAATCGTCGTTTATAAATTCAGCACTCAGTGTCGCAAAAGGCAGGAAGGTGGACAAGGCGAAAACGGGTAGTTCCGCTAAAAGTTTTACCACTAAAGTACGTTCAATACAAATTTGGTAAATATTAAATCCTTTGTCTTTAACTGTCTTCAATTTCTTGTAACAATTTAGGTAAAACAATATACGAATCTTTTTTTTTACAATTCACAACATATTTTTTGTATACCCGGTATTTGTGTTGTAATTAATGATATATTATCTAGTGTTCAATTTCATAATTGTCAGAATTGGAGATCAATTTTGGCTGTTAATTAGTTATTAAGTTTTCTAAAAGGTAAATGTCTATTATTAGTAATTAGTAGTAGTAGTAGTAGTAGTGTAGTAGTAGTAGTAGTAGTAGTAGTAGTAGTAGTAGTAGTAATTATAATAATAATAATAATAATAATAATAATAATAATAATAATAATAAATTATTATTATTATTATTATTATTATTATTATTTTTATTATTATTATTTTTATTATTATTATTATTAATTAGCTAAAATAAAAAATTCAAGCAATAAAAACTCCTAACAAACATCAAAAATATGTTTAATGCTGCCAAAAATGAAAACCTAAAATTTGATAATTTAACTTCCAGTACATCAACAACAATCTTAAATATTAGAAATGTTTACGTGAATGCCATTGTACTTTTAAACAGATATACCAAGTTATTAAAAAATGTTCAATGGTATGCAAATTATAAATTAATTGATTTTCTGTTTTACCGATGTAGGAAAAACAGGGAGAAAATAAAAGGAAAAAGTCATTTCAGGTGTGAACGAACATTAGAAGGGTGGTCTGAATCTAGTAAAGCTAAAGTTAATAAAAAATATTAATTGGTAGAGGGGGCTGGCCTGAGGACATTATCAGAAAATTAACTTACACGTTGAATATCATAGCATCACATTAAAATGACATCGTGTATGAGAAAAATAACATGCGCTGCGAATCTAATTGCAAATATCGGTTTTTCTCTTATTCTAATTTGGCTTTTCATAATGGAAACATTGCGAAGTGTTTTCCAAATCTTAGACCAATAATGACGTTTGATTTCATTCGATAATAAAGTATAGGCCTGAATTAATTGGCCAAAATACATTCTAAAACACCTTTTCGACCAATCTGGCTTGTTGTGAATACTACAGATTTTGATTTCAATTAGATTTTGACCTAGCGAGCGACTTCCGTAAATATTAGATGCACTACAACACTTCAAAAGACACCGATTACTTTTTGTAACCACTGCTTGCAGTTGGTTACAGGTTGCCGAATTTCTGAGCCTGGAAACGTCGCCAGGATTAATTGATTTACCACCAGGTAATCCCTCATCCACCAAGTAAGTAGTTCCTTAGTCTATCGCGGAATCGTCTTTACTGGTTGCAATGTAATGACATACAATAAAGATATTAGGTTCATAAAACATTTTGTATGTGATACTGAATAGATACTTCCACAGCATGGCAAAATTATTATTTGTTTTTATAATGCAAATAACTCGGAGAAATACAAGATTTCGTGTTTTTCCAATCTAAAAATAATCCTATAGAAGATATTTCCGTGACGTCATAGCGTAGTCACGTGATGGGGTTTTCCGCTGTGGTTGGCGAAAGCATCAATAGACAACCATTGAAGAAAGTAACATGTGAATTCCATGTAAACAAAAATAAAAAATGGTCGTTTCTTGTTTTGTTACGGGATGCAGTCAAAGGTACGAAGCTGGAGTACAGATTTCATAAGAATACTACACGGAGAACTATTTGGTTAGCGGCCGTAAAATTGGAGAGTAAAATTCACCGTGGGAACCAAGACAAGAGTCCACGATCGCAATTGTGGACGCCACTTTGTCAAAGGTGCGTTTCTTAGTTGATTGAATAAATATTTTGATCTTGTAATAGTTATTTTAATAGAATTATCAATGCTTTCGTTTTGAAATCAAATAAAAAGTACAAATTTCCGGAGCTCAACGATTACCCCACCCACATCCTTTGGTTTCTGGTCAACTCGTACCTAAGTCAACTCGTACCTGAGTCAACTCGTACCCTTTTTTGGTCAACTCCTACCATAGTCAACTCGTACCTTAGTCAACTCGTACCCCTTTTTAGAATTAAATAAAGTTTACAGCGGCGATAATAATAGTATTTTGTTAGTAATGTTAATGTTGACAGTTTTAAACAAAATACGGCACGAGTTGACTAAGGTACGAGATAACTCAGGTACGAGTTGACCAGATACCCATCCTTTATATACCAAGAAATTATCATGGCCGACATTACAATGGTAACGTTGTTTGTGATAAGAGTACTAAATGAAGGGTCCAGAATATTTTAATTATTTCTGTTAATCACTTTATATTTGTGTGTGTTGTAGGAAAGTGTGATGATCCCCATGATCCAGATTATGTACCAAGTGTAAACATGGGTAATATCACTACACAGAGAAGAAAAACTCAGAAGCCATGAAAAGTCGGTATGAGAGAACAGTGTTGCGGGATCCAAGAAGCAGCTTGCCTTCCTCACCCCAGATGTAAAGAAACATGAGAAAAGTTCAGAATGTGATGCTGCAGAAGCCCTACCTGACCAGCTTACTCCCAGTATAGAGACACCAGTCCAGAAAAATCAGACCGGTATATTACTCAAAATCTTCTTAGGTTAAGTACATGCATGACATAAAATCATGTTATGTATTTAATGGGTGCCGATGAATTTAGAAAAACTCCGCAGAATTTTGCTCACTGTAGCGAATAACATAAAATTGTGTATGTACAAGTTGTAACGCTTTTGTGAACCTGGTAGATCAATTGACAAACCCATACTGTCCGATCATAATCTAAACTAAGTTGGCATCTTGGTAAAAAAAAACAACCTTATACATCTAAAAGAGAACAGTGTAGATCCCGATCAGATGGAACAAACAAGCCAGCTGATCTGGAGCAGCACAGTTAGTCTAAGGAGATTAGTACCTTATTTTTCTGTTTTATATGTGCTTTTCATGTTATTTCAGATATCCATGACCTCTGCAATAAAGCACCAGAAAGCAATGGAGGAGATTGGGCAGCTTCAGCAAGAGAACCATCGGCTGAAAGAGGAAATTATGCTTCAAAAGTTCTCTGACAATATTCTGGAGGGAGAAAGAAAAGACGCTAAAACTTTATTCTTCACTGGATTACCAAATCATGCTGTGTTTTTATGGCTGGTGAATTTTAGACAGGCAGTTCTACCAAAGTCCAACATACTTTCCCCAGGCTCTGTGTTAATGATCATACTCATGAAACTGAGACTAAACTTACAGAATGACGATCTTGCATTCAGGTTTAATGTTTCCCGGACTGTAATATCCAACATATTAAATGAAGGACTGCCAAAGCTTGCAAACAAAATTGGCTTTCTGGTACAGTGGCCAGATAAAGAATCTGTGTTGAGGAATCTTCCAGAGGTTTTCTGAGAAACATACCGTAAATGTTGGGTAATAATTGACTGTTGTGAAGTTTTCATTGAAAGAGCAGGGAACTTGACATTACGGGCATCAACATGGTTGAATAACAAGAATCACAGTGCTGTGAAATTTTTAGTTGCCATTACCCCAACAGGTGCGATTAGTTTCGTTTCACATGCATTTGGTGGCAGAACGTCAGAGAAGGTCATAACTCTGCGCTAAGGATTTCTGGATTTGATTGAAAGAGATGACCAAATACTGGCTGATCGTGGCTTTCATGTTTCGGAGGAAGTAGCGTCGCGTAATGCAACTTCAATTATGCCAGATTTTACAAGAGGAAAAAAACAGTTAAGTGCCAGAGAAGTGGAAAGAAGAAGGAAAATAGCCCGTGTCAGAATACATGTGGAGCGAGCCGTAGAGAGGCTGAAAAACTTTAAAATTTTAAGTTCAAAAATGAATCTTCAGATAATTCCACATGCCGACAACATAATGACAATTTGCTCTGCAGTATCTAACTTGCACCCTAGGCTTGTTAATTATAGTAGCTTTTAATACTTAACCGGCAGAGTTACCAACAAGTTTATTTATTAAGAAAGTTGTGGGAATCAGCTAAATACAAAAAAGTAACTAAGTGTTACCAACAAATTAGTTTTATTCACTTTAAAGAGACATTGACATGTTGTATTTTTCTGTTATGAGTGGACATTTAGAAAGGTTGACAAACACTAACCCTTTGCTATATATATACAGAAATATCGTCAGATATGGGGTCTCTATAAACCTTAATCAGGGGTTGTATATATATACTAAGAAATGTGGTAAGTTACGGGTCTTACTTCGATATTATACCTATATGTGTGGTTCTATAAAGGTGACGGGGTATATATGGTACCCCGCTAATTAAATGTTATTTCTATGCACTATCTGACCGTGTAAGTACTATAAGCTGTAATATGGAAATTTGGTTTATGATAAAAAAAATGCGTTTTTTTTTTATAGACCGAAAATAAATTTCGATAATAAACTGTGTTACGGGAATAAAGTTTGTCGTACTTAAGAAGTCCGGTTATGCATAGAAATGGCATTGAAAATTACGGGGTACCATATATACCCCGTTAGTTTTTTGAACCTCACATAAAGGTATAATATCGAAATAATTCCCGTAACTTACCACATTTCTTAGTATTTATATATATATATATATATATATATATATATATATATATATATATATATATATATATCCCTTGTGCAACCTATGAAGATCCAGATCAGCCAGTACATTCATGCCATCTGATCAGGATCTGCACTGTTTCCTTTTGTCAGAAACCTCCTACTTAAAAGTGAAAAAGTGTATATCCTGATCAGATGGTATGGATGTGCCAGCTGATCTGGATCTACACTGTTGCCCAGGCAATCAAGGGATATTTATAAAGCAAAGTGTTAAGGAAGCAAGCATACAACATAATGGTTTCAATGACTTATGCTAAAATTTCAACAGTTGTTATTGTTACTGAATAAACGGAGATTCTCTATCATAAAAAAATAAAAAAGCTTTCACATTCTATGCTTTGTTGTTAACATTGAAAACAAATTATATTGTCAGATACATTTTAAAAAAAGTTTAGTAAAATCTCAAACTGGGATTCAAACCTTCACAACCATGAGTCGCTACAGAAAGTGAAATAAGAGCTCTGCACTCCTTCTGTCACAACTATCTCAGCAATGCTGAAAGAATGATTAAGTTTTTGTAACGGATTGGCTGTCCCTAATCTGGGATTGCAGGCTGCACATACTGTTCTGTTCTGTAAGGATCAAAGTCACTTTTATTATGTGGAAGTGACATCACTTTCTTGAAATACATTCAATCCTTTTTTTAAAGGTAATCTGAGCATTTATAATGAATGTTCAACCCTTAATGCCCGTTGCTATTCTTAATAAAAAAATGCATTATACAATATATATGTATATATATAAAAAAAACTAAAATATGTTAAAGAATGGTTTCTTTCACTTTGACATATAGTTGCTCTGTAAAATTAGAAATCCAATTTCATTTAACAAACAGAAATAAGTCTACAATGTCTTATTATTTCAACTTATTCCATTCCAATTCATATTGCCAACATTGTTCCTACACCACCCATTTGTTTTGTAAACGCTGATGGTACAGGCAGTGGTTACTCCAGCGCCTGCAGCGCTTTGATTTTGTCACGCGACGAGTGTTAGAACTGCCGCTCCGATCTCAAGACACAGCGTTCTACTTCGAAACAAGGTGCTGCTGTCAATCAAATTTTAGCCGAACTTAAATGGCACTTTGTAAAGATTTGAATGATACAGGTTCCTCTGATGCAATAAAAAGAGGTGTGGCATAAGGTAAAGCAACCTGAATCCGTGATTAACTATGAACCGCGTTCTGTCAATAAAACTTGCCTTCTACTTCTCAACGGAAATAATATGAACTAAGGCACTGCCTCTTATCGAGCTCTAGCTTTATTAATCTCAGATAATGATTTATATTAAAAAATAATTTGTTTATAACATTTGTTAGCCTACTAATGCACGATAAAATGATATGATTTTTGGAAAGAATTTAAGTCTACATCAACTTAATTCAGCTGAACAACTGGCAATCTGACTTTTACTAAACATTTGGGTTTTAATGTGTAAACACAAAGGCTACATGCTTAAATTAACAACCCAAATGTGTTCCATTACCTCACTTAATGCAATATTGAATATTGATAAATTCTTCATTGATACATGAAAATATTACATTGTCACATGTGCATGAAAATTAATATATTATTGTCTGAAAAATAAATTTTATTTTTTAAAATGGTACCTTGATTACACTTGCAATTGTAACTTGCAATTGCACAAAATTGTTCCATGCTATTCAAAAAATATATATGCATGTAAATGAATAAAGTTATAATATAGACCTAAAAAGTACTGTTTTAATATACATGTACATCACATTAACATCACATTTAGACTTCAATATGTAGTGTGATACATCACCTAGATTTTGGGGCATATTTGTGCAGTCATTTAAAAATATCTCCAGGAATGACAATGCCATAGGAATTTTCAGTTATTAACAAAAGTAATTTGAAGCTATAGATGCTGTGTGAAAAATATTATGACAATATGGTACATATTTGGTGACAATATGGTACATATTTGAGCCAAGTTACTTAAATGTGCATGATAGAATTACTTATTTAAGTTGAAAAATAGTTCATCTATTGGACCAAAATAGATGAAATAATCTCAATCAATTAAACATAAACATGTACAATATCATGTAGTCTGATTATCCATATGTAACACTCCTTTACAGGTCTTAGTAACTGATTTGAAACAAAATGCTTCTTTATATCTATTTTCATTACATAAATGAATTGCGCTTGCCAATCAAATCATGCATTAAAAATGTTGTTGGTCCATTTTTTTAAATTTATAATAACAATTTTAAAGGATTGTTTGCAAAAAAATGTAAACCCATGAACACATAAACATGCCATTATTCATAACCACTTTTGGATCTCTGTCTGGTAAGTATTTTATAAATGTAATATATATACTGGAAAATGTAAATTTCATAATTCTGAAGCTTATTCCAGTTGGTATTTTCTTGATTTTGTATTTTTCGTTGCAGAAATTTAGGCACAACTAATTTAAAATATGGTAGGTAAATTTCTCTTTAAAAAGTACCATATATTAAAAAATGTAAACTTCTCTACTGTTACATTGCTAAAACATAAACATACAAAAGAAAAAAATCATTGTTTTTATTATGAGTGCAATTTCCAGTTTTTTGTCTTAAAGTCCAGCTTAAGCAGATACAAGTACTGGTATATTCAGATTTTTACATGTATTTAAAGAGGCCAAAAACCCACTGACATGGCAAGAAATGTTTCTCTTCCTCTTCACAGCAATCTACTTTTTTCAACAATTTAAATGATTATGAAAGCTCTGATTTTTTTATTTTCTAAAACTTTTCAACTTTTTGATGCTGAGCAAATTTAGCGATACCATGAATATTTAACAAGATTTGCAAAAATAAAACAAAACAAAGGAGACACCTTGTAAATAGTGTATTTGATTATACATGTACCTCACATACATATTTTGATTATGAAATCATGTTGAAATGTGCACATGACAGAAAATATGGTAATAATAGAACACTTTTAATTCCCAAAATGAGCATTAACTTGATATTTGATGCTATTCTTGGTACATATGTATTCTGCTTTCTGGTCAAACTTTTTCGTCCCAACTGATGATAATATATTGGAGATTAACCCTTTCCTCCATGTAAACACCTTTATGACATGGAAAAACTGTGTACATGTAGATTCAGATCAGCCAGCACATCCATGATGTCTGCAATGTTCACTTGTTTAAATCATTAGGTTATTTCGGACCAAAAAGTGAACAGTGCAGATCCTGATTAGATGTGCCAGTTAATCTGGATCTAAACCGGTCTCACACGGGTAAAAAGGCATGTCTGTAGAGTAAAAGGGTAAATTTCCCTTTTATTTAAAATCTCATACTACAGTACTGTGTATTAAAATTAAAAAGGTAATACTCAGTAGTTACTTTGAGAAAATTATTGTCTATACAATTTACAATTTACAAAACCTGAAATTTCATACAGTTAGGACAATCTGTCATGTGGCCAAAATATAAAATCAAAGTACTGAAAGTACAAAAAACCAGCGAAGCGATTTTGCTTATTGAGAATAACCAGTGCCTTGATTCTCATACATGTATCCATTTACGAAAAAGCAAAAAAAACTTTGTTCACTCGCAAAGAACTTCCTCTTGTCTAAATGATAGTGGAAATAAGTGTTTCCATGTTTTATCTGGATGAAGGCTTCTGTTAACCCTTTACTCCATAGATATACCTTCATAGCTTGTGCGAACAGTTTAGATCCATATCAGCTGGCACATCTGTGCGATCTGATTAGGATTTAAATTGTTCGCTTTTATGATCATTTTTTTCTGACCAGTAATCACAAATTTTAGATCCAGATCAGATGGCACTATGGTGCCTGAACTGGTAACCTATGTGATGAAAGGCGTATATATTGAGTAAAGGGTTTTAAGCAAAAATTTATAATAGTGAAATCTGTGTACTGACATCCCAAAGACATAATGAACACGAAAAATGATATAAAAAGTGAGACCCCATCGATGGGAAAGTTTATGCAGTTTTTTGAAATAAGAAATATATAATTGTTTCCTTCATTGTGAAAATCGCGGACACGGACAATGTTTGACCATTGTTGCACCGCACCGATCAAGTCCTAGAAATATGAACCGCACCGACTTTACATTTAATCAAACTGTCGTAAAGATGAATTTGACTATTGATGCACCGCACAGGTTTTATCCTATCAACATGACGTAGTTAATAACAACTTTAACACGTAACAGGAAACTTGGGGACTACTTTACTTACTCTGATTTCTCTGAAATGCGTAAATCGCCGTTTGCCAGTTGGTTTGATACCGATTTCAGAATTGTGATTAGTAAAACCAGCTTCGCTGGTTAAAAACATAAATTGTTTCTGGAGGTACCATGTCAAATAGGCCACAAGTCAATTCAGGCAGTACTTGTAAGTCTATTGTATATGGCAATCACTGTAAAGAGTTAGTTTTGATTTTTGATTTACACAAGCTTTTAAAAAAATAGTATCATTGCTTAATTGATATCTAAAATTGTGCTTGTCATCCTGAAACCCAAGAACAAATTAAAACATCATCTGATTGTCATTTTTGCTTAAAAAATTGAACTGTCGTCATAAAGTAATTTAAAAGTAATTTATGTTAGTCATAATCTCTTCTCTACACCTACCCAAGCTGTTGATTCAATCAGTTTTGTCTGGGTGCACACTGTTACCGGTATATAAGATCACAATTTACATCACTTGCAGTAAAAGTCAGAGGTGCTAATGCAGTCAAAGGTGTCATATTTAATAAATAAATAAATTTATTTCTAAACCAATTTCCATGTTGGACAATTCAAAATACACAGCTTATGTTGCAACCATCAATATTTGATTCTGTGCTAGTGTACATGTAGACAGAGTGACTTTTGTAGACTAAGGTCATTGATCAAAAGAGCATATTGACATATAAATGATGTCTTTTCTTTTGTTGCAACATTTTGTTAATTGTTTTCCCACCTGTTTAGTCATGATAGTCTTGGACAAAAATCCGGAAAAAGTACATGTTGCTTTGTACAAAATGTCCAATCTATGAAGCAACTTGTTCATGAAAAATATTTTATAAAACATCATAAACTGACATAGAAAATATTAACAAAATGATGCTAAAAACTTTATAAATAAAATAAAAATGTGGCCTATGTTTGAGACCTATTTGAGCTTTTTCAAAATAAAGTGTGGCTCATTTGACATGTTTGTGGCCTATTGACTGTAATCCATATACCAATTCCATGGTATTTGATTATAAATTTGGTGTGAATAGACTGATAACAATCCCAATCCATCAACCAAAACAATAAACATTATGTTTATGCAGTGTAGACCCAGTGTAGACCCTCATTTTTAGGGGGGGAGGGGCTGCGGCAAGTTTTTTTTTTAGAAAACAGGGTCAGTCTTCAACGCCCCTGTGGTGTAGATTTGCTCTTGTGCCATGTGTTTTATAAGAATAAATAAAAGAAATCTCATACCTCGTGTTCAGTACTCTCACAAACAATATCTTCGACTGCCATGAGCTCACATGTCTGAATGACGAACATGACCAGTGACAAAAAACTTTTATACAAAACTGAATTGTGGCGCTGGTCTACGCTAAGCTCAGTGTGTCTCACAATGCACGACTGAGTGACATTGCGAGGTCCAGTTCACAATTCAACTTCACATAAAAGTTGGTTCTCACCAGCCTTACATATTGTTTTCAAGAAAAACTCCATGCATCTGATTGTTCCGTCGATGGGCCTTATGCTCCTTTGAATTTAAAGGCCTAATAATCCACTGACAAGCTACCATTCAGTAGTTTTCAACTTGACTTCTTCAGTCTAATTTCTCAAAATGGCCGATTGCTAGTATTGCTATTGGTTACAACGAACGGCAACCTACTCTCTAAACAGACGATTTAGTTTTTTAGCTTTCCAAAATGCTAGTCCGATAACAATGCTACCGAATAATAAGTTTTAATTTTTAAAGATATTTTGCCATTAGCAATTTATAAAATTAAAGTCAATAACAAAATTTGTAAAAACAATACTTTGCCGTAAGTTTTTACCGGTCAGGTTTTTTCCCGTGTTTACATTGCCTTATGCTGTGCACAACCGGAAACCAGCGCAAACGAAGTGGACAACCTTTTTTCTCCTTAGTGAATGGGCATTCCTGCGACCTTAAGACGAGCTTAACGCTCGGGTCGCGAAGCGACCCGAGCTAGAGCTCGATATCAATCACTGCGACAAGTGTTTGAAGATTTGGCTTCTTGCCAAAATCTAACTGGAATCGAAATCAGTAGTTGTTCCAAATCTGTTGTGATTTGTATACAGTGAGAATAGGTCTTCGAAATATTTAGAATAAACTTTAATTTATCTCCTTAACCAGGTACGTTTATAAGCATTTCTAATGTTTACCGGGTGTATAAATCTTTAATCATTTTTGTCTTTTTGTGTCATAGTTTTCCTTTTTGTTTTGTCTAGTCAATAACTTGTACTAAGATATTCGAAAACATATTTTAAATATTGAAAGATAAGATTATCGAACATCATCTTTGAGCTGAGAAATATTTCATACTTGAATTGTCAAATTGGGGATTGTTTTTGCTTCACATAAACTAATATTAAGTGATCAATCGCGTGTAATTTTCTTAAAATTCCTTAGTTTCCATGCTTCATGCACATGAGTGTCTATTTTATTTTAAGTTTACGAAGTATCATGATAATGAAGTACTAAAGAACTTCAGACTAAGAGATTGTAGGGGCCTAGAACCGAGCTGGATATCAAATGGATGCTGTGAAGCTGACATCATATCTGTCTTAAAAGGACATATAAAGGACGGTTACCAGGTGAATCTTCATGTCTAGATACAATCTAATTGACCGTCAATCAATGTCAGTGCTTTTAAACTAGTTTTTATATAAAAACAAAAAAAACAACATTTATTGCTGATGTGATATAACTCTTAACACCATGTACATATGTCTTCTAGCCCTGGACGGATTACTTACGTCCATTTAAACCCGATTATAAGAACAAATGTAGCAACTCTGTATTGCTTGACCTCGAAAGACAAACACTTTGCATAAATTTTGCTGTTTTTGAGTCCCGTAAACTAACATGATAATTTGTGAACGTCAATAGCTTTTCATAAATAACAAAAAGAGGTGAAGACAAAAACAAGCTAAACGAAAACACGGCTCGAAAATAACTAAGATAAAGATAAAAAAAATTAAAACGAAATTGTGCGCATAATGTCGCCGAGAAGATAAAAGCCGGGCAAATAATAACGACAAAGTTTAGGCGATTATCGAAACCAAATTTCAAATCTAATATTTAGAGATTATTAGGCCGGTTATTACCGGGTTTGTCACCTAATATTTATTCCGGTTGTTTGAGTATATACGTATACAACTATACTCAGTGGATAAACAAGTGCAGGGTAAACTTTGAAGTTGATTGTAGTTATACTGTAAGCCTTTTTTGGCCGGGAAAAGAGCAGCAACCTCAGTTTTTAATCTAAAATAATCTACAATATGGTTAATTGAAGACATAATATAAAAGGCGGAGTTAATCATTATTCATCAGTTTCATTAAAATCAATAAGATACTGTACACTATTTTCGCCGTTTAACTTTTTCTCTTGTAGACCGTTATGCGACATTTTCCTATAATATCACGAGATAGAGTTTCTTGGCAGATTTTAATTGTTTGTGATCAACGCGTTCTGCAAATAATGCAAATAATGTCACCTGCGTTTCTTCATCCCTCTAGTATACATTATAGCAAGAAATAAACTCACAGAAAGAAAATGATCAGCGCAAAAACGATTTTTGTTCTGAAGTAAATGTTAAGAGATGTTAAAAAATAATGTTTGTTATATCTTATGCAATAAATACTTTGTTTCTAAAATGGCTTGAAACGATATTGTTTAATAATGTACAATGTTTTTTAGTTTGATCCTGACGAAAAAATAAAAACATCAAATAAATACTTCCGAAGACACCCAAAATTCAGACATCAAATACACTGTGTGGTCTTTGTTATCGATAGTTTGGTAATGGCTAGACAAGTTCCTCAGGCGTACGTTCAAAGCATTAAAAAGTTTCAAGAAAAAGTGCAAGAGCTTGGTATGTATACACTTAAAATTCTGAACATGTTTTGCTTTTTCATTTCTTTTTTATATGCTTAGATCCTCTCAAAAATTCTATTCTGTTTAGCAACGCCCATCGAAAACCCAGTTTTATTTGAGTACCCTACGCCGCTTACCATATAATGGTATAAATCTGGAAATACCGCATAGAAGGTTATAATGGTATAAATCTGGAAATACCGCATAGAAGGTTCCATTTTCATCGCCATATGCACACCCACGTTTGGGATGGATCGAAATTTGTATTGTTGATTGGTGTAAATATTCAGTAGCAATCAACCTGGAGCTAGGCGGCGTGGGCAGTAATATGCATTTCCATTAGTGCCCATGAAAAGGCTCAAACAGAGCCTACGATATTTTCAAATTTGTCGTTCCCGTTAATCTATTAAAAATCCATTTCAGTTATTGTGGATTTCTATCTGATGAACACATTCAGACAAAATCTATATAAAAAACATAAAATACATTTAATTATACGGGTGACGCAGGCAAAGTCACAGATTTGCGTGAAATAAGCGTATCACGAATCGCTACACTCATAAGTCATGAACCACAGCTTCAACTCGCAGCTAAAAAGTAGAGAGGAAAAGAGAGCATGTGTTTATAAGAATATGAATTGGAAAAAAGACTCCACAAAAAAAAACGAAAAAGAGGACGGTCATTGGCAAAACATCTGGGGTTTAAACCAGGTTCAAGGGTGCACCAAACTCACACTTGCCCCTAACAGGATCTCGTTTAAACAAATAAGTACAAGTTGTCTTGTTGAAATATCTCCAACCCAACCATCAACCCGACAATGTTGCATGTTGCAGGCTTCTCATTCACTAGTCATGTTTTTATGAGTCTCATCTGATTGGTAAACCGCACTGGTGTATACGTAAACGCAGTAAAATCATATTTTTACCATCGCTGTTTACAAAGAAACGATAACGCTTATCTACGTTGCTGTTTAAATGTCCCATGTAACGATATGATCGGCAGGATGGTAGCAAAGTTTCGAATTTGATCTTGATTTTGGTGTATTTTCAACAATCTGTAAATTAGAGGTGAGTTTGTTGTAGTTAAAGTTTGTGTTTGCAGACTTGTTGTATTTACAATGTATAACAAATGATAGGTGTTTCAGTATTCTCAAAATAATGAGGTAACGCCGATTCAACTCTCTTATCTTTAAACATATTTAGAAAGTCAATAAAATATAAACTTTTATTTAAAATAAAATTTTGCAGGTAATGTTTTTGATGATCAGATTCAGTCGAGGCGTGGTCTGAGAACACGCCGAGTGTAACACTGAGTAATGCTTGCAACTTCATAAAGAGTTCTTTTAACAACATCATCGGCTTCCTCATCGAATTTCTGTAAACGTAAAATAGGTATAGAAAAAGAAGCCCAACAGTAAAGCATAGCATACCAGAGAGTTCGAGAATAATTTATGGATGGAACAATAAAAACTGATTTTCATTTGATGTTAACATTAGTCCTTAACCCTTGAGCCCTCGAATTTCCATTTTGTATTTCAAGCTTATCAAAAATTTCAAAAATCAGGGTATTTAGAAATTTTGCCTTCTTATTAAATATTGTGATTTAAACAAAGTGGGTGAGGCGTTTGAAGTTTTAGAATCCATTTATGTTCGGAAATAAGTCTAGCTTAAATTGTAATTGCTCTTAAATAACTTTTATTAAATGTAAGTTTTTCTACGGGTTGAATAGAAATATTCTTTGAAGTATTTCCTGAATGATTGCAATGTGTATATAAATAATGATCTATGCATATCAGAAATCGCTACACTCAGTCTACTCACGCAGCTAAAAAGTAGAGAGGAGAAGAGGACATTGTTAAAATAAATCCAAACAACCTATCAACAATGCTGCATGGCAAAATTGGACAAGCATATAAAACATAAAAGCTAATGGCATTTTAAAGCAAAAGGTCTGGTCCTCAAAATGTTTTGATTTTATTATTGTTTCGAACTTCAGAACTATTGTTTTCAAAAGGCGTACTGTTTGTCCAACATATTAAAGCACTTCAAGTTAAAACATATATATTATTATCACTTTGTCAGTCAATATATGAATTAATGTTTACAAAATATGTTCTCCCGTTAACTGTGGTGATTGTGATGGAATTACATTTTAAATAGTAACAACGCTTAACTATAAATTGCAAGGATACGTTCTAAGTCTACAGTCGTTCTATAAAACGGGTGTAGAAATGTTATATTTACTCAGGAAATGTGCTTTGCTTGGGGAAGCTTAATTTTGCTAATGTTATTCATAGATCATTTATTAATCTAAAAAACCTATAGTATATACATACCTTGCCATAAAAAAATAAGTGTATACTTATGCAACTTAGTGAATATTCACATAATAAACTTAATGTGATGATCGCTATACCAATTTACGGCACTTCAAAATTGCTTCAAAGCTTGTAAACATGAGGAACTTGAAACATTAACAAATAATGCATTAATTCAATCATAATAAACTAAGAAAAGAAAACATATAATCGTTTATGTTAGACCTTTACTCCATACTTGTTTGTAACAAATGAACAATGTCGTGGAGATCTCAATCGGTCAGAATATCCGAGAAATACGTATGGTCCAGATATTATTTTCAGCCTCCCGGTCAAATCGTTAAAGGGGACCTTCATATTATCAAGGCTACAAAATCCGTAATATAATTTCTCAAGGTTTCAAATACAGACTACCATTCATACGAAATTGGTTTTAATGCATGTCGTTCATGCATAGCTTTATTACAACCGCGACCTCGTTTTAACTGTCTTCATTTGAAAACGGGTATTCAACACTTTCATAACATAATTTTTGTTTTCACACCTGCTGATAAGACTTTTAATAATAATATAATTATAGTGTGACGCTTTAATCAATATTTAAATTGAAGAGCTTACCAGTACAAAATACTTTTACACTGACTTCGAAGTGCGTGTAAGAAGGTACTAGTATTGCAAAAACGTTTCTGAAACCAATTGCAGCTTTCTATTTTTGGTCTAATTAAAGCTCAGGTGACAGTTTAAAAGTTTTAATCAAAAGCTTTTCATGCGTTTTTTTTGTTCTTTGTCAACCGATGATAGTTAACAGTGTACACTTAATATCATAATTTAAAAAGAGACAAGCCCACCAATCTTATTGAAATAAAATCGTTCGATTGTCTAGTTTAGAAAAAAAATAATAAAAATAAAGCTTTGTATATGTAATTAGTTTGATAATTATACTTTATGGACTTCTCAAATCCTGATTGAGTTTTTATATTTGTCGTGCTCGGTGGATTTCAATGTTCTCTTATCATCTATTTCTTATTGTACTATGTGAATGTTATGTCTGGTAACTGTATTAATAAACGTAATTAAAATTGCTATGGGTACTAATTAAGCAACACGAGCTGCTGATCTGTTTTAGTGATGCGAACGAGCATCTATGATATTAATTTTATCTAAATAACGACGAAATTATTATGTACAACCTTTATCAACACATCGAGGTACCTAGGCGATTTGTCAAATAGTTATTTTTAACCATTTTCTATCTTAAGTGAACAAAATATACCCCGATCAATCTTTCTTAGTCTTAATCTTTCCATTGAAATAGTTTGTTACTACTTATATAATTATATGAATCAGATATAAAATGTGAAATATGCATACCAGGAATGTCCACATCCAGTAGACACAGCCACCCAACACAGCCTAAAATAAAAGAGGAAAATAAATTATGCCTTGTCCACGAAGCCCGTAAAAGAGGAAAAAGACACGAAAGAAAATTTGAATTTCTGCATATGGAGATATGGCAACAAGAGGTATAATATTGATTAATATCTTATACAAGTGCGGATGATCACTAGCGAATTCAGAGGGCCAGGGCGCACCCGGCGCACGCCCCCCCCCCCCCCCCCCCCCCTAAAAGTGCCGGACTTTTCAACCTTGATGACAAACACTTATAACGTTTTATATCATAATTTCCATTTAAAACCCTATTGTTACATAAAATTAAAGCACAACATATTATTTCAAGTAGAACAATCTTTGACTTTGCAAGCATACTAGTGTCTCAGGTTGAAAAAAGGTTATTTATTGTTCACGTCTCTCTAACCAGAAATCCACACCCCCTCTTATCTGAGATCCTGGATCCGCTACTTATGATTTCCCAAATTCAATCAAACAAAAAATCCAAATCACACAATCAATAAACATTTTACAAACATTTAAACAAACGAGTTTACATTTTAATTCAATAAAAATCGTTATAATCGCATAGAAATTCAAAATCATCAAAATGCAATATTAATACTAATTGCGACATTTCCCGCCGATGTTGCGACATATACCGGCAGCGAATTTTTCTGCGACATTTCCCGTCAACAATGCGACATATACTGGCAGTGGGGTTTAAGACGTTTTCAGCAGATTGCGACATTTCCCGGCGACGGTGCGATATTTTCCGCAGATTATGACGTTTCCCGGCAATGCGACATTTCCCGGCGCTAACTTGCATTTGGGTCACAACTTTATAAAAATCGTAACCACAAATAAAGGGAAACCGTTTGCAAGTTTTATAGCCGAAAACGGGTTTTAATTTAAAAATAAAGGCGCAGTTTAAAATCACTACTGGAACAAACCTGCTGATTCTTGCTGATTTGACTCTTGTCTCGGTAAAGCCATTGATTACATGTATTCTTGCTTCACAATGCTATTGGCTTCTTATGTTTTTTATGTTTGTAAGCTTTTCTTTGTCGAATAGATGGATGTGTATCAAACAAAAGAACAATAAGTAAACACACATTTATGTAGGCGTTCATAAAAATATGTGTCGATTTTCTTTAGGTATACCAAGGATACTTATTCTTACAAAGGTGGACGCACTTAACAATCACTTGAATGAAAATATCGAACGGCTATTCTACTGCGAAGAGGTCAGAAAAATAGTGCGAACAGCCAGTGAAGTTTTTAACCTTCCGGAAGCTTCAATTCATCCAGTAAAAAGCTTAGAAAAGGATATTCATCTCACTTTCAAGACGAACATTCCCATATTACTGGCGTTAAGACAAATACTACAATATGCAGATGACAGAATAGAGGAAGAAGAAATACACAGTGAAAGCAGTGATGATGACAGTGATGGTGACGATGATGATTTTTATACCGCAGTCGAGAAAACAGACGAAAGTACAGATAAATGCTTTGCTATTGAGTTACCTGAAAAAGAAACATGCGAGGTAAACTGAGCTAAATACTAGTTTCGTTTCTTGAACATTGACATTGCAACACAAGAATCCGCAATATTTCAAGATATGATAAGGAACTTGATTTAAATATTTATTGCATAAAATTAAACCTTGTCATATGCTTATATCTGTAAAGTGTATTATTCATGCTTTTGCCTTTATTGTGTTATAAATTTCTAACACTAGAAGTAATTACAGTTAAATGATTAGTGTAACCTTAATTGATTAAACAAGATAAAATACAGCTTTCAGAAATATTCGTAACATGCACTTTATTCTGAATTTTACATAATTATGGTCATGTTTGTAATCATTGAAATGTCATGCGTCAAGTATTAAGTTTTTATGAATATTTAAAATAGTTGGAATTATCTTACGAACAAACTTATTGTAAAATTTATTAAATACACTTTTCAGATTTCCTTAATTGTTTAAGACAAGTTGCATTACATGTCAGGGTTGTAAATGATAGTGCCTCTAGCTGGGAGCGAACTCGCACCGTCACGGCGACAGCGCCTAGCCCTGCAATTCCTGCGACGCAACCAATTGAGCTAACCGGGGCAACCCCAAAAAAGGTTGATCGGATAGCCCTGATATACGTAACAATCACTGCATGACACTGTAAGATGCATTTCGTTTGTGGTTTACAAGTATGTCCGGAAATTAAAATATTTTCTTACATGTTCTGAAGCATTTTATATGTCAATTCATTAGTGAATAAATTTACTTGATAAAAAGTATTAGTTGCGTTGCAAAAAACCAAAGAAACTTAACAGAAAAACATGCTGTCAATTTAGTCAAACCTTTTCAAAGTGTACTCAACTTTGTAAATGTAAGTAAGAAATGTTAAACCCATGCAACTTAAATGATTTGCAGTTGCCAAAATTACTATAAATCATCTATTACTATTATGCTCGATACATCATTGCTTCGTTTTATTCTTTGTGTCTTTTTAAATACACAAATTTATCATGGATGAAAAAGAATATGCTGGAAGATTTTTTTTTAAATTATTCTTTTCATTAGTTTCTTCGTATATATGGTGTGTTGGAGAAAATATTGAGAAAGATAGTCTTTTGTATTATAGTATCCATTTGTTATTTAATGCATTTCATATTGAATGTTTTGAACAATTACGTTACCCAAGGGTCTTGCCTGAACATGCTTGTTGCAATCAAGTGCACAGGGCCCTACCTTTTTGACATCCGAACACAATAGCGACCGCATACTAAGTCTCGTCGTGAGAAAAAACCCTGGAGGACATCAGACTCTTCCGTTCACTGTAACAGTTGCATTAAAGTTAAGCGTCAATATGATCTGTTGATAATATTCATCAAATTATTATGATAAAACAACAAGCTAATTTAAGAACCCTTAGCCTGTGGATCTCTACTTATTGTTCAGAACAAGATTTAGCATAAAAGGTCAGCATGACTTTCACCATTGACCTGTAGCATTCAAAATCAAAATCTCTGTATATAAACCGATTGTATCATCTGCCGAATATAGCGAGCTGGTTGCATGGCTGCGATATAAACAATTGTAGATAATACAGTGAAAATGGAATTATCAGGATCATTTTAAGTACCTTCAACAAAAAAAGTAAGTAATGTTTTGTATAGTCATTATTGGTTGTAATACAATTTGTTTTGTGCATATACAGTGATAAAAACTTTCAAAATTGCATTTGATCACAAGAAGGTCTGGCATATGACCAACATGGTTGTATCAAAATAGTGTTATTCTATACAAATAAACTCTTCGATAAACAAACACATACTAGTAATATGACTCTATGGCATTAATATAAAGATTATTACATTACAATACGTATACCTTTAAATGTATAGATAGCATTAATTATTAAAATGTTTGTAGGGTGTGTTTCGTAATGACTGTATCATATATAGCATTAATAAACTATCATTTAGAGCGAACATGCCAATTTCTTTTGTATCATTTAGTGCGATCTTCGTAGAATGATTTTCCAATAATCAGTATCATTTATGGCGATGTGCATTTGCTGATTTTATCAAGTTTGTGCTTTTAGGTAAGATGGAGGAGTTTGTCTGCATATATTGTCTATACAATATATGGTACTGTTTGTTTGGAGAAAAAAATAAATCATTGCGTACAAAAACACGAAGATAAGAACTTAAAAACAATCAAACAGAATGATAAAACAGCAGTGACTATAAGTTAATGTTAATTTGGAGGCTTGTATAAAAATTAAACTGTCAGGCCCGACGTAGATGGGCGATCGTTTCTTTTTTCATACACTCCTCGAAATAAACTAAAAGTAATTGTGTTACTTATAAAACAGTCTTTGCAAAATAGTCATATAAAATTATGTGTTTACACAAATTAGTATAGTAAAATGAATGTATTATGAGACTATGTGAGAAAGCAAATTCGTTAATTTTTAAACTGAACACAGCATGAGAACATATCTGACATTCAAGGGAAGACCTGTGTGATAGTCCTTGGGCGGGAAACAAGACATTGATCTCGTTTGCTAAAGTTCTATTTGACACTTACTCCATGAGATATGAAGAACGTTGTGTTTGCTGTACACTGTTGGTTTTTTCATGTATTAGAATATTTCTGAAAACAAGTGACCATTTATATCCCGATCAAATGACACGGATGTTGCAGATGGTGATAACCTACATTGATCTCACACTAAGTAAATGAGTTTAGCATTTTACGTTTAATATCAGCTTTAAATATCAATATTTAAATAACTTGCTTTGCCTCAGAATTTGTATGTCACTCCTACCTGCAAACTTTAAATAGTTAATACTCGTCAACGAACTGTATGAATTCACCATTTAATGCTCGACCAAAAAATAGGGAAATAGACCTATAATAGATGAAAAGAGAACTTTGAAAGCCACCAAAAACCATAAACATGAAAATGTTGCAGGCTCGGTTTGATTAATTGAACTTGTTAATGGAAATGTATATTACTACCCACGCCACCAAGCCCCGGATGACTTTCGATCCATCCCAAACGATGGTATGCATATGGCAGTGAACATGGAACTTTCAATGCGGTATTTTCAGATAAATACCAATCTATGTTCAGCTGCGTATGTATTTCTAATCGTGAACCTTTAGTTCCGAAACCATAACTTGAAACAAACCTTAGTCTATGCTTATCAAATCCAAAACATTTCGGTACGACATAACTTATCGCTATTTGTAAATTATAGTTCTTAGAACGGCATGTGTGTTAAACACACGGATACTAGGAAACCTGTTACTATTTAAGTCATGTAAATTCTTTTTTTTTCGTGTCGCCGCAGTATATAAAGACTCCGCGGCCCTTATATCTCATAACGTATCATATTTCTGTACGAAGCACTTAAAATACACGATTTTACATCAAATATTTGTTATTAAATCCGAAAAATACACAAAAGTCATCTTTTAAAAAATCTCTTTAACTGATACACATAGATCACTGGAAACATATACATGATTGAGTTATCATCTTCAATAAATGATACAGTCTGGATAGGACCTGGATGCATGTTTGGTCTTACGTTTTGATGTAAAATTGATCAGCTACGGCGTTCTAATTATTCTAATAATAAAAATAATATGTTACATCATCGCTAGCATGAGAATACCTTTCAAAACCTGTTACAAAGTAAACATTTACGCTGATTTTAGAACAATGCACAGTAAAAACAGTACTTAGTTTGAGTGATTTAAGCGATTATTTAGCAGTATAGTTCATACAAAGGCAACAATGTCAATCATAACAAGTGCTGCGAGAATCGCCTGTTATAACATTAATTTGTCTATTTGATTTGTCATTACAATATATAACAAGAAATATCTTTAAAAACGGCGTTGATGGAAAAGATTTATATATACATGTATATAAGAAAGAAAGAAATACAAAGAGGCGAAGCAGACTCAGTTTAGTTAGTTTATTTTACTTGATATAGCTGTTGACGAATCCTCCCTGCCTTCTTAGTATGAACAAGAGATTAAGCGACCGAATAATGACAATTTATAAATTCATTTAAAGTGTCTTTCAAAAAAAATGTTGAAGCTGTTGCAACAATTTCATACAGTGATAACAAGTCGATTAAAGAAGCAATGTATTACATTAAGTCTTGATCTACATTTATTCAGTTTCAATAAAATACCTCTTGTAGAGTTAGAACTCAAGATGAATAAATGTCATTGAAATTTAATATAAATAAATAAAAACATCCTGTTACAAGAGCGAAATCTACCAACTTTTACGCAAATTAACTTTTAAAAAAGTGTCAGTACTGAGTATGGAACCCGGGGCCTCACGCTTGCGAGGCGAGAGTGTCATCCACTACACTAGAATGAACTTGTATTTTAAATTTGAAATTAACAATCAGTATCAAAGGAACTAGAAAGGAACCAGTAAGAACTAGAAATATCTATACTTCTTTTTCGTTTTACACTGTGTACTGTACGCAAGTTTTTACCTGACACCCAAGAATATTCCATATACAAATGTATTTAAGCCATCAATATTGACTTAACTGGTTATTTGAATCGTAAATATGTTTTTCTTCAATACAACACCCACTAACAACCAATCGAAATAATCTATTTGATTTTTCCGCTGCATAATAATAAAAATCCCACTAGATACCTCTCCACCCTGCTAGATGCCTCTCTGGTGTAAATAGCTACCAATCGAAATAGTTTATTTCATTTTCCCTCTGCATAATAATAGAATACGAGTATTATTTACAACATTTCATTGGTCGAAAAACTAGGTCAAAAGTGAGCTTAGACAGCTAACGCCGAAAACATCTCCTCACGTTTGAACTGTCTACTATGTTTTTGTGACAATCAGTGCGTTGTAACCCGCATATGATACAATCGGTTTATATACAGTGAGAATGGGTCATTTAATTGTTGTAATGACCAACCAATGCATTTCAAGCCAAACGAAATTTGATCAAATAAGTCCTTATACAAGAGTCTTCATTTTTATATAAAACTTTAAAAAAAATAAATTCATGAAAACAGTTTTACATTTATTTATTGACTATCAGGAAAAGTATTGTCTAGATTCTAAGGAAAATCTCAGTTCAGGTAACAAAATTAATGCCTATTGCACCATTAAGCCAGTTTATGTTCGGGATTATTATAATCTAACAAGCATGGTTTGTGAAAAACCAGCCCCATCCTTGTTTTTGCTTAGTGAAACCTTTCCTGTGGTACTTAGATTCCCTCTAACTTACCTACAGGGATACCAGGATTGCCTGAACGTCGTTCACAGCACTAGTTTCTGAGGTAAGAAGGGTAGACATTATACACACAAGTGCATATGATTCACAGTTTTTATCAAATTCTATTTCGAATCTCATAATTAGATTTCTCCGCACGTTTAACTAATTGGTTGTGAGCACATGCTGGTCAGAAACCGTGTCTACCTTAGCTGTCTGTTAAGGCCGTTTGTTTCCAACTTCTGGGCAAGAAGAGAAGGTTGTGCATCTTGAGAATTTTCAGTTATGTATCTTAGAATTAAATTTTGTCCAGGGGAGCGAAAGCTGTCCCTTATAATGAATATAAATATCTTGCTCTATTCTTTTAAATCTATAGTGTAAGGTTTGATTAATTCCTGTGATGCCACGAATAGAACGGGTCAACCAGCTCTTCACATAAAAAATAATTATCGTCTAAAAGCTCTGTATTTTGCAACAATTTTAAAAGATCTTCCATGGTGTCAGCTTCATACGTATTCAAATTGTCTAACATCTTGCTGAAAAAAAAACACTGTCAATGTCCTCTTGGGTTTTGCCCACATACAAGAAGGACAAATGCACCTTTGAAAAGATAACATTAACATAGATCACTCTAATTATTTTGCATTAAGACAAACATACACACCTTGTGAAAAAAATGGTGTTTGTTCTGTCATAGAGTAAATGACTATTAAAATTTTTATTAAACAAGAGCACTATCAAATGCAGCTTATATAAGTGCTCAAACTAGCTGTCAGCAGTGTTGATGTTGGCAGTTAAGATAATTTAAGTTATTGTTTATTATTTTAATGACATTCGAAATTATTACATGAACTATAAATAGACGCAACGCGATAGGTCACACCCCCAAAATAACCGAGTCAATAAATCTAGATATTGACCCGCTTTCGCTGATATTGACCTGTCTACAAATAGAATGCGAAAGTTTCCATCTCCTCGGTCAATAACGATTTTTTAGGTCAATAGCACAGCATATTTCCCAGCTTATACATGTAAGAAAATAAACAGATATAAGTTTAGGTCATATTAGCAGTGAACTTTTTCAACACTAATGATAATTTCCGAATATACTGTGTCACTGGAGATATCACATAATGACAGACATCTCCATCACATAAACAGAGAGAAATCCAGTTATACTAATTTGCAAACCTTAGCCTTTCTTCATACAACAAGCAACTCTGAAATCGTTCTTGTAAATCCTCTATTTACAGGTAAAACGGATTCCCCAATCAAATTTTAACAGAGCTTATCATATTTAACCTTTGGACCCCAAAATATATATGAGTCAAAAACCTACCATAAATTACCTACCACATTTTAAGACTGCATTTCTATCTGTTATTCAGCTACTGATGCGGAAATGATTAAATGAAGTGCATTGTGACCTAACCTGAAGTACACACGTTTTGTGATCATTTTTATTCATTACCATATTTCAGTTATAGTATGTGATTATGCCTAC
>JAZAYU010001245.1:0-69187 GCA_038501625.1 Corbicula japonica | reverse complement strand
GTATGGAGTTTTATACTGGAGCGTTCTACGAATGATGGACTATACTAACTCAAAAGTCTTTAAGGTATATGATTTAAAAGTATTGCAATATTCTAGGAAAACGAAAGAACAATACAAAATTTGAACGTGAGCGAATATCAATCATATTGCCAAAGGCCTTAATATAGACGGTACATGTTTACTATAATATTTACTTAAAGGTAGTCATAGTGCTCATAGTGCTAATGTGCGAAGTAAACGTGACTTGCGATAGAAAATGGCCTAGGGCGATGAAACTTTTCATTTATAACGCAATCAGAAAGATTGCTAAACGAACATCTTGAACAATATGGAGCATATGATAGCCAAACCAATACACAAGTCAGAGATGAGTATTCCCCTAGTATTTTATTCTCACATCCTGTTGCGCCCCGTGGAGCGAAGAGTTCAACAATGAAACAAATAATGAAGACACTTAAGAAGGAGCCTATGAAAACATATATTTCCAAGATTCTATCATTGTGTAACGCATTAAAATGGTATAGAATGGCCCAAACCTTTAACGATTACCCGAGAGGAAGACAGATTACACGTAATAAATCGACAATACCATTGATAAAAGAAGAAAAAGGCAAAATTCTCCTAGTACTTTATTCTCACTTACATACTTACCGCCTTAATGAACGGAGAATTAATAACGATATCCAAAGCGTATTTAGCAGATCATGCAACAGTGAGACTGAGAATACAAAGCCCGACGTGTTAGAGACCCTGAGGCACGCAGAATTTCTTGAAAAGATTATTTCATTGCGTGACGAAATTCAGGAAACACACTGAAACGAACTCGAAATGGTATCAAATCCCATACGGCGTATTGACGAACTTGAACAATCGAATACTGTAAATAAACAACACTTTATTACCCTGGATAGTGAATTAAGATAATCAAAACTAGAGACCCTAAACCTAAGACAACAATATAACGCCTTGACAGAACTTATTAAATTAAACATGACGGAAATCAAGCAACTGAAATTTAGAGCCGAAACACTCGATGCTTCTGTCTCGAGTATAAAAGCAATCCCAACAAACCGAGAAAACTAGTAGTCACCTAAAGCGGGGGCGAATATGCGTGACATTTTCCTTCCATCTTTGTCAAAAATCCACTAATAAATCTCCGGACATTCAGAAAAAACTGTACTTAAAAACAGTCTCAAACACCAAAAACTCTCAGTTTGATGGAAATAACAGTAATCCAGGAACCATTCCTGCGCAAGCAAAGAAAAACAAAACAACACAAGAACAGTAAAATTATTATCTACCCGACAACAAACTATTGCAAAGTATATAACAACAATACGATATGTAAAGATATTGGACACATAACATCAGCCTG
This sequence comes from Corbicula japonica, assembly GCA_038501625.1. NCBI lineage: Eukaryota > Metazoa > Mollusca > Bivalvia > Venerida > Cyrenidae > Corbicula > Corbicula japonica. Next base: position 67,812 of record JAZAYU010001245.1, on the reverse strand, counting down.
TAAACGCGTAAAGCCTACCATTTCATCGATTGATGATGATGACCATTCTAAAAAGAACAGAAAAAGAACTTATAACGGTCAGAAACACCAACGGAATTTCGATGACTTCGACTTCAAAGACGACAAAGATAGTTATAATGATTTAAAATATGACGATTACTCACAATATATATACCGGGAAAGACGGTATCACAGAGACACTTATCAATACAGAGAAAGAGCTACAGTGAACAATTCACAGGAATGTGACGCAAACAACACATCGAGTCAACCCTAGAGTAATTGCTAAAACTAGTATCCTTGCATAAAGTGTCAAACAATTACCGAAACATTAAATATGGCTAAATAAATAAACTTTTATTTCTTCTGGTATTATCTTCGCTGTGTTTGCTGTTCTGGAATGTCAGAGATATTATGTCCTCAAAAATAAGTCTCAGTAGCATCCTTTGTGGGGATGTATAGTGGTATTAAAACAAATAATCTAAAAATTTAGAAATGTCATTTTAATTGTGTTATCACATCTTATTTAAACAGATTATCTACTTCACGAATCATTTTTCTTTGAATTTTTAAAGTTAATACTCTTCTAATGGGTAAAGTTTCACAATCGCACGATTTGTAAGTCCATTTTGAGTTCGAATTTTTGCACTTCGAATAAGACCATCATTTCCTTTAACGAGTTCTTCAACAACGGCAAGTTTCCACAGTAAACGGGTAACATCATCGTGGACCAACACGACGTCTCCGACGGATATCGTCTGGTCATTCTTGCCTGTCGTCTGATGACGTTCTCGTAAGGCGGTCAAGTACTCATGGCGCCATCTATCCCGGAAGTGGTTTATCAACGTCGTTAGCATCGTTAAACGTTTGATAATTGACGAGCGATCAGTTGTTACAGGATCTCTTGGTTGGTTTTCTTCATATGGAAGCTTGCTGATCCGTCTGCCGTAAAGTAAGTGTGACGGTGTGAGTACTTCCGGTTCATCTGGAGTACCAGAAGTTACATATGTCAACGGCCTGTCGTTAATCATAGCCTCGATTTCTGTGATTATTGTTTGAAGTGTTTCGTAGGTGACATAGGAACGTCCCAGCACTTTCTTTATGGTAGTTTTTGTTAGACCTATAAGTCGTTCCCAAATTCCACCAAACCAGGGGGCGCGCTTCGGTATCATCTTCCACTCAATTCCTCTGTTGTTGAGTTCTTCTCTAACTGTGGTAGACATGACCAAATCTTGAAGATGTTTTGATGCGGATATGAAGGTGTTAGCGTTGTCTGACATCATCGTGTGAGGAACGGACTTCCTGCTGCAAAAACGTCGAAATGCTTGTAGGAATGACTCTGCTGATAGGTCAGGAACAAGTTCTAGATGAATTGCTCTTGTGGTAGCGCATGTGAACAAGCATTAGTAGGCTTTCATTTCAATCCTGTTGCGATCTCGAACCAGTAGTGCTCCAGAGAAGTCTACTCCGGTGTAAGTAAACGGTTTGACGTCAGAAACCCTGCTCTTGGGTAACGGAGGCGGATCAGGTGCTGAGTAGGTCTACCAATAATTTTCATACAACGGGTACATTTACGAAGTATTGTTTTCACAGTTTGACGGATAGAAGGGATCCAATACTTCTGTCTTAAGTATGTGATAGTTGAACTAGCGCCAGCATGAAACAATCTATAATGTGCGTCATTCAAAACTAAGATGGTAAATGGATGCTTAGCCGGAAGTAGGTACGGGAACTTGGTCAGTTTGTCCAGTGGAGCATTGTGAATATGTCCACGGCATTTTAATATTCCATTTTCCATAAATAATTTAAGCTGTCTACATAATGGGAGTTTGTTATTCTCGGGGCTTATATCTGTCATTTCTGCTTGATATTTGGACATCTGGCAGCTGCGTATACACAACTCCTCTGCCCTGCGTAGTCGTCTATAGACTACGGTTCATTTTGTCTTCTGCCATGGCAGTTGTTTATGAAACGCAGTACGTAAGCTGTAACTCTCAGCAACTCAGTTAACGAACTAAATCTTGACATGTCTATAAAACTGATGTTGTTCTGTGGCAAGGTCGTCGTATCATCTTTTCTGTTTTCGGGGTCAGTAATCGTTGCCATGGTAACGTAAGTATCGACGTGCCAAACTGGCCAGTTGTCAGGTGTGCTGATCCATGTAGGTCCGTGGAACCATAGACTACTGTTCTTGAATTGATATGTAGATATACCCTTGGTAAGTAAATCTGCAGGGTTGTCTTTCGTTGGGCAGTATTTCCATTTCCGGGTTTCGGTTAGCATGTGGATTTCAGTCACTCTGCTCCTGACAAATCGTTGGAGAGTCTTGTATGTCTGAAGCCAGGAAAGTACAATCTGACTGTGTGACCATAGGTGTATCTGTCTAATGCCGGTGTTCTGTTGTAGGTGTTTGCATAATCGGGAGCCAATCACTGCTGCCAGCAGCTCTAACCTAGGTAATGTTAACCTCTTTAAAGGACCTCTTTAGTCATCATCTGAGTAGATGGTTTTCTCTGCAGATGTATGCCGTTGCACCAAGCGATACCAAGCTAGCATCGCAGAATATGTGAATGCACGTGTTGCTAAGGTCACGTGATGTATTTTCGAAGTAGTGTCTAGGGAACGTAGTGGTTGTCACAGAATTTAAGTCTGTTACTAAACAACGCCATTTTTCTTGTATATTTTCAGGTAAAGGTACGTCCCATTCAAACTTCTGTTGCCATAATTCCTGTAGTAGGATCTTTGCTTTGATGGTAACAGGACTGAGTAGACCCAAAGGATCGTAGATTCGAGGCGTATTCTGCAATATTTCTCTTTTTGTTACAGTCTTGTTAGATATTATGTTACTGACCGGAAACAGTAAAATGTCTCTGTCTGTGTCCCTTTTCATACCGAGTACCTTCGGAGATGGGGCTTTATCTAAGACTAAATCGTTGCTAGCTTGTATACGAAGTTTTTCACTGTTGGAACTCCATGATCTCAGGTTAAAGCCTGCAGACGACATTAACTCACGTGACTCGCTGTATCATTGCAGTAATTCATCTTCCTGTTGAAAGCTTGATATAACGTTGTCAACGTACAGATTTTTTCTTAAGTAGTCGCTAGCCTTCTTGTCCCTGTGGAGTTCAAGATGCTTGAGTATAGTTGCACACAGAATAAAAGGTGACAACGTGGCCCCAAATAAGACTGTACGGAATCTATACGTAGTCAATTCGCTGTTAGGATTGTTGTTGTTAATGAGCCAAAGAAATCGCGTCGCGTCTCGATCTTTCTCGTCAAGAGCAATGTTTAGGAAAGCCTTCTCAATATCCTTTGCTATGGCGTACCTATTCATTCGGAAACGAAGTAAAATTCCAGTTAGATTATTAAGTTCAAGTGTTGTAGACATCAGGCAATCGTTTTAACTAGGCTGGTCACGTGACTTACAACTGCAGTCATAGACGATACGGATTGGTGTTGTGTTCGAGTCCTTCTTCACGTGATGGTGTGGTATATAATGTACAGGGTGGAGTGGGGTAACACTTGTATCGCATTTTTCAATAAAACCGCGTTTCAACTGATCTTCTATAATTTGTCCATATTGTTGCAGTAGATCCGGCTCTGATGAAAGACGTCTAATTGTGTTATCTGTGCGCCTCCTGCAAACTTTGTAGGGAGTACGGGGTGGTCTTCCTTCCAAGGTAGTTTGGCTGTATAACGTCTATCTTTGTACGTAATACTGTTTTCCTTGTATGTCTCAAGTATACCGGAAGTAGATTTTTCAGACTCACATCCCCATAGATTCTAACTTCCAAAATCTCTCAAGATCTTCAACATTAGGTGGCGCTGTGATGACGTTTAACATGTAACTGGCAGACTACTCATTCTTAGCAGACGAAAGAGGTCCTGACAACAGGTATCCGAGTTTTGATTTTTCTGCCGTCGGTCCATTACCCCTAGTGACTTTGTTTTGTACAATTTGCCAAAAATTGTCAGTTCCAATCAAAAGAGATACCTCAAAGTCGTCGTCAACGGCGGAAATAGGATGCGCAAGTTTAAGATTCTCAATGTATTTCAAGCCTTTGACTTCTCTCTGCATGTAAGGTAACGGTACTGCGATGGTTGGTATAATAAATACGTCAAGTGGGATGGTCTCTCCATGATCGGCGTGTAGAAACACTCTGCCCATCGGTATATGCCGACACTGCTCTGATTTACCACCGAAAGATGCTAAAGATATAGTGTCCGAACCGGTGTGTTTTAGCTTCAGTTTCTTGGCAAGCTCTTCCGTAACAAATGACATTTGAGCGCCTTCATCAAATAATATGTTTGCCAATTTTAAAATTACCTCCCTTTCAATTAAAGACTGTTCTTATTTTAACCCTGTGGTTTAAGTAAATGGTACTGGATTCATTAAAGAAAACAGTCAATAAAGATTAAAAGGACATTAGATAATTCATTTCAATACAAAACAGTTCTTTCCACAACCTCTCTTGACGTAGGGAAGAAACGAAACTAGCATACATTGTAAACATATACAATTGATGACCAATTAGAACTTTGGTTGAGTGCATACGTGCAATCACATTGTGGTAAGTTAGGTGTTGGTATAATGCATAAAAATCACTTGAAAAAATATATTAAACTTATAGACGGTAAAAGTGACCGCATAATTACACTTAAACTTAACAGACTCACAGAGCTGCCATTGTTTAAATTTCGTGTGTACTTGCATGTACCTGCTGATAATGATATGCATGTAGGCAATTAAAGAGATTACATGTATTTGGAATCCTTAGAAAATCTCATTACTTCCCATAAAGACTTCTGGTACATTATCGTAGCTGGTGACATGATTACAAGTATAAGTGTTTAAGACTTTTATCTTGAATCTGCAAACATAAAACATAATACGGACACCAATATATACAAATACATACTGTTCGAGACTTCACTAGATTACTTCTTAGCTGATCAGTTCGTCGACAAAAACTTATATCGTCATAACAAATTGGTGAGCAAACTATACTCATCGTTTCAGATCACTTGCCAATATGAACCAATTTACTAACCGAAAATGATAACGTATAAATCTTCGAAGCTTCATCACCAGAATTTCTATTATGGCAAAAGGCCTCGCGTGATGAGCTAGATGATAACACTTCAGACCTAGAAATGGGTATGAAGTACTTATCCGACCTACCTTGAGATACTGCTGAACAAATAAACGTGTTCTGCAACTCCCTATATTACATCCTTACAGCTTCTGCTGAAGACTCAATAGAAACAACTAGATACATTCCGGGGACTTAACCTTAATGGACCGCTGAGTTAAAGTCACCACACAAAAGGCACGAAAAGCCCGTGCAAAATGGCTCAACGTAGGACGCACACGGGATCGATCAGATCCAAGCTAAATAGCCTATAAAATTTCAAAAGGAAAGTATCGCGCCACGCAACAAAAAGCAAACGATGAAAATTTCCAAAAAGGTTTTAATGATCTTGATAAGACCACAGACATAAACATACGATTATTTTTAAACAGATAAAAGTGTAAAACAAAATCTCATCTGTATGAAACAATCACTGATGAATATATGTTTGATAAACCATAAGAACAGTTTGCGAACCATGACAGATCACTGTACGAGTACTCGCCTGATAACTCAAGATTCAACGAGAAGTCGAGGGATAGAATTAATATAGCTTTTTTAGAATAATGTCGACAGCTCCTTAACCAGTATGATGCGTCCAATAGATACCGATATTACTTATGCAGAAGTAAGATCGGCTATAAAAAGTTAAAGAATAACAAATCACCAGTTTATGACCGAAACCAGAATGAGCATATACTAGACGGAAGTGACAATTAAGTATAATTACTATCAAAAAATCTTTAATTCTATCCTTAAACTTGAGAATCTCTCCTAACACTGGCGGACATGTTCAATCATTCCAATCTTTAAAGTAAAATGCAAAAACGGAACGCAAATTGAAAGTTATGGACAGATGATATTATTAACATTTCAGACACTTAAAAGACCCATTCCCTCATCCTTACCAACACGGTTTTCAATATGGAAAAACTACAGCTGTGTATCAGCTTGTTTTTGTAAACCGACAGACTTTTTCATTCAAACTATTAAAGATAACTGCACATATGGCCGATAGTAATTTTTCTCGATGGCTGATGTCGGGGTGAGGCCCACTGTCTTGAACCCACTAACGCCGGTTACTTTGTACATTGAGGTAAGTCTACTGTCACTGTTATATGGATCCGAAAAATGGTCAAATATGAACGGTAAAAAAACTAGAGCTATCACTGAAGGTGATTAATACCCCGCAATACTGCTTTGTCAGAGTATACAGAAATAATGTTTGCATCTTTTTACCTAACAATAAATGAAATATTCAATAGTGTTTCCTTTAAAAAAATAATGGACTTATCCAGAAGAAAAATATGTCTACCACATCGACACTTCATGTTGAACACATAATTTCATTTTCAAGTCAATATCTTGAAAATAAATTATTTCACATCATAAGATTTTATCAAATTATTCCCCTACAAAAAATAATGGACTGACCTACATGAAAAATATGTTAAACACATCTACACTTCAAGCCGAACATATGTTTTCAGTTTGACTAAATTACCTTAAAAATGTACCAGTAGTTCGCATCACAAGATTTTGTTAAATTGTGCTCCCCTCCAAACAAAATGGATTGATCCAGAAGGAACAAAATGTCTTGCACATGTACAGTTTATGTCGAATATATGTTAAAAGTTTCAAGTGAAAATTTTGAAAACAGGAGAAGTAGTTTGCGTCATAAGACTTTGTCAAATAATGCTCCTCAACAAAAAATAATGGACTGATCAACAAAAAATATGTCACTTACATGCACATTTCATGCAGAAAATATGATTTCAGATTCAAGTCGATATCTTGGAAACTGTAGAAGTTTCCATAACACGATTTTGTTTAATCATGTGCCCTACAAAAAATAATGGACTGATCCACAATGAAAATATGTCACGCACATCTACACTTCATGCCAAACATATGTTTAAAATTTCAAGCCAAAATCTTAAAAACTGAAGAAGTATTTCGCGACACAAAATTTTGTTAAATCGTGCCCCTCTTCTAAAAATAATGGACTGATCAACATGAACATGAAAAGAGTATGTCATGCAAATCTACTCACGAACGTGTGTTTAAAGTCTGAAAACTGGAGAAGTAGTTTCCGTCATAAGATTTTGTTAAATAAAAGATTTTGTTAAATAATGCTCCCCTCCAAATAATAATGGACTGATCCACAAAAAATATGTCACTTACATGCGCACTTCGTGCAGAACATATAATTTCAGTTTCAAGTCGATATCTTTAAAACTGTAGAAGTTTGAATAACACGATTTTGTTAAATCATGTCCCCTGCAAAAAATAATGGACTGATCCACACGAAAAATATGTCACGCACATCTACACTTCATGCCAAACAAATGTTTAAATTTTCAAGTCAATATCTTAAAAACTGAAGAAGTATTACGCGTCACAAGATTTTGTTGAATCTATCAATTAGCGCAAGGAATTCCAGCTCAAAATGATCCACCAGATCAGAACCTGCTCGTATCCATATGCCATAAATTTGTATGAACGGCTGTAAGCACGTGTTCACTCAGCGAGTGAACTTCGAACCCTCATGTAAAAACAGAACTGCTTATATATAGCATACAAAAGTGACATTAACGAGCTTATACCATTCTTTAAATCGTATGGAACTTATAATTAATTAACTAAATATTGTTAAAAGATTTGACTCGACTTTTAATTAATGATCTTAAAATTCATATTGGGAACACTTAACCAATTTTCTAACTACACCGGTCATATTTTTCAAATTTCTCTGCGTAGATTCGGATTATAATCTTTCAACTTGAAACATAATAAGATAAATCATTTTCAATTTATAATGAAAAAAATATTTAAAAAATCCCTACATCCTTTTAGATTCCAAAAACATTTAATTGAGGTAGGGGTATAAACAAAAGTCACAAACTATTCAGTAACGATAGTATAGTCTCTGTTAACGAAAATTCATGTCTCCCTATTTAAATACGGATTATAACGTAAATTTGAACAATTCTATGCAAGTCTTCAATAATGTATAACCACTTAAATGTACGAAACAATTTTTTTTATTTAAATAATTTAAACTTGATATCTTTAGATGTTGATGTCAAATAATTTTGTCAGCAAAGCCAAAGTAACGAGATAAAAGTAAACTATCTAGTTCTACACTATACCGAACAGCTCCCGGTGCAATGAAACATTCTTTTCATTAAAAACATGTTCTTGTATGAGTTTATATAATTACCTCATTTTGTAAATGTAAACGCTAAGATTTTTATGTATACTTACTTATCCTATGTATATTCTTATCCGTCAATGTATGTTTTGAAGTACACACGCACCCATTATTCTCATTTTGTTGAAATACTGCTGTATGAACCTGAAGTACAAATATATTTTGACTTTTGAAGATTGTTCTTTTCCAAACTACAATTAAGATAACTTTGAATATAGTTTAGTCAAAATCTACAACAATAAAGCTTTTCTTATCATACAAAATATATATTAATAACTTACTAGTGAGACGAGCCTGTATCTGTTTCCGACAAGTAGGATCGTGGACCTGAAGATCGTCCAAAATGTTCCACACTGAAACATATGATATGCCTGTAGCAAAACTAAAAATAAACTTATTGCAGGACACATTACTGTTTCTAAACAGTTATCTTACGACAAATGTACGTTGCTATTCGGAAACTAAACTAAAAATAATTGTAGGATAAAGGCATTAGTTCAGAAATAATCCACTACAAGTAGAGACAACCGTTTTGAATGTTAAAGTTATCCAAGGTCTATATTTTACCCTTACAAATGATAAAAATAACATTTAAGATCGATTATTAATGGAAAACTAGGCATAATCTAAGAATACATGTATTACGAATTCTTTCCCGTTTGTCCAATAAATAAAAATGAAATATGTATAAAGTTAAAAAGACTGGCAGTTTTTTTAACTCGCGGATATACCCGAAGATGACGGAAATTTTACGATGATCTCCGTAAATCACGTGACATGAATATTGATTAGATGAAAATCCAAAAAATATGGCTGATGACCCATTTCGAACAAAAAGGAAGCGAAAGTCAACTGTGACTGATTCAGCAAAGAAAAGGCGGAAACAGACATACAACATAGAATTTAGTAAGGCAAGGATTCACATCGGGAAGGAGCTTTCTCGCTGGCGTGCACTAAAAGCGGAGTTGACAATAAAGTCTGACGTAGAACTTGCCAAGCTTTTGCTGGACAGGTAAAAAATGAAAGTTATTCCATAGCATTGCTGTTTACATAGTAATGTACATTCACGAATGAAAATTCGACGAACATTCTGTTAAGTTTTGGTATTAGAGACTGCACATTTTGTAAGTTTTGATAATGTTGTATAGTTTTGATTGTATGAGTAGCCGCGTTTCGTCTCAATATATTTCGTACTTAGAGCGAAACCAAATATTATAATGCTATTTTCAGAAATCGTCTGAATTGACAGATAGTTTTATTGTATGTTAGACATTTGAAAAATTTGTCTTTGTGTGTACCAGCTTACATAAAAATGTATTGTAACATAATTGTCTGACTATATTTTTTTCTATCGTTCCATGTGCTACAATAACAGAAAGAGACCTGTAAAGTGTGGCATGCTGTTCTTAATAGATAATTCACTATATATGTAATCTTTTATAACTTGGATTAGAGAAATATAAATTTTAAGTGGATTATATTTTTACTATCTGCTTTTATGTGCTTTGCTTCTTTAGCATGTATACCCAATTAACAGGAAGTATTGTATTTTAGATTTGATTCTTCTAAGTTGAAGCAGAGTCACACAACACCCGGGCCATCTGGTCAGTTACTCACATCAACTGCAACGCCATCAAAAGTACATCAGTCCTCTACACCAGGTCCGTCTCATGAATACATCAACTTTCCACAAATTCCTGTATCTGAGATATCATCTGCTTCAGAGATTGGGGGCTCAGAAAGGTAATTCATTTTAGATAGATAATATATGCAACAAACTTTTTTTTATCTAGATTCTATACATGTATGTTTGTCTTGTTACTTAAGTTATGATTAAAGATTGGGGAGAAAATCTGTAAGCGCAGTTGGTATAGCATCAAAACAGTATTTTGAGGACCCCTGTTTGAGTCCTGTTCCGACTGCACATTTCCAACCCTGTGACATGTTGTTGTACAGTTTGCTTTTACATAAATATTTACATAATTGTGTCTGTTGTTGTAAAAAAGAATATTTACAAGACCAAACATAAGTCTGATGACCAGTCCAGAGAAAATGTCACCATGTCTGATAGTGGAAAACACTTTGCCTCAGTTGTACCAAGTTGAATTGTTAGTTATTCTTGTAAAGACATTCTTAAATAATTTGTGAAGATTGACAGAGATATGATCAATAGAAGTAAAATTTAATTATAATGCTTTTGACAGGGATCAACCAGAAATGTCAGGTGTGGAGTCACTTCATTCTGAAGAAAGTGGTACAGGGTAAGAATTAAAAATTAACTGCATTTTTTATTTCAATAGTAAACAATGCATTTCCTGAATTGATGTGAAATAAAGAAAAATTATAAGAAAAAAGTATTGTCAGCAACAATAACAATGACAGTAACTTTACACCTGTGCATGTATGTATTTATACAAGGCATGTCTTTTGTATTTGATAGATTCTATTTAGTATGAGGTTTGAATCAATACATTTATGATAATAGCATAATGAATTTAAAGATGTGAAACAAATGACTTCTATTCATGTAGAGTAATACTAATTTTTTTTATGAATAGATCAACAGAGAGGAGAAGTGCTGGTGTGGCTCCTGTAAAATCTAAAGCTGGTCGTACAGTAGAGCAGAAAAGACTGTCTGCATCTTTTGCAGATCCTTTTGAGTAGGTTCAGTTATATATGATGTAAAATTTTTGATTTCATATTACTTGTGAAAAACGTAAGAGCAGAATCACTGAAGTATGAAACATGTATCATACACACTTCTCCAACTACTAACATAAATCAGTGGCAGAGTCAATTTCCGCCATCCACTTTTAGCTCCAGTACCAAAGGTACCTACTTATTCATGAATTAATGCCTGGAGGGGCAGCTAGGTTCTTCCTCTGCCATTACAGCTGGGAAGTCGACAAATGACCTGTACAGTGTCAGTGTGACTAAATGCAACAAAATAGAATGAAATTAAGTAATAATAGTAACTACAATTATTATCTAAAAGTTTTCATTTCATTTTAAGATACCCATACAAAAGTTCAAAAAGAATTAATTTGAAACAGAATCATAGATAACATTATTTTATTTATTTTAACATGATCTATTGATGGTTTGGAAAAAACTTGTCATTCAGACCCATGAAATTTGTTATGCAGTCTAGAACTATTTTCCTGAATTCACTTCAAATCAATTTGAGTGTAGAAACTTGTGATTAAATTTCAGTCTGTCCATCGACATAACTTTACAAGAGTCCAGCTATGAAGATTCAGATGACACAGACTACGAACCTAGCTATGTATTTTCAGCAGTTTTGTAAGTCTTTTTTTATATAATCATGTCTTTTAGAATATTAGAATTTATAAATTTTAAACAATCTGAGTTCATTTAGAAATTAGAAGCTTCTATTGTTTGCTTGTATATAAATTTTTTTGTTGATTTTCTTTTTGGCAGCTTATTCTTAGTGCAAGATCATCAAGATTAGCTGTTTAATTTGTATTGAATATGTCAAGAAGCTTCATAAAGGTGTTCTTTGTATTAATAAAATTTCAATATCCGACTAAGAAATTGGTGTTCTGTCTGTTTTTGTGAAAGAAATGCTTATCATAAATAAATGGAAAATACAACATAACAAACTCTCTTTTTTAGTTGTAAAGATGGTAAGTAAAGAAGTAAAAAATTAGTTTTTTTAGTTGTAAAGATGGTAAGAAAAGATAGAAATGAATTTATCTCTTTTGCATTTTTCTTTTCAGACCTGATATTATTGATGATGAAGCGGAAGAATTGGCCTTTGAAGAAGTCGAATTCGGTCTAGAAGTAGACACAAACACTGTTGATGAGGAGGGTGCAGAGGATGTGGAGGAAAGGCCTGGATAATGAAGGTGGAAACAGAAGAACAGTGTGATGAAGTCTGTTCTTATACACTCTGTTTGTCATTCCTTCCACAGCTGAAAATGTTGGCCGATATTACTGTAAACATGTGTAGTACAGTCGGTTGCAAGCAGGCAGTAACCATTGTTGACAGCTTTGTAGGGTCAGCACTTTATTTCAGATGGGTAAGTATTTGTATTTTTACACTCATCACATATTTTGGAAGCACAATTCAATTTTTCACTCAGTAAAATTGTGGAATCAAGTACCACATAAGTTTACACTAACAAATAAAAAGTATGCGACTGAAAAAGGTTTTCTGAAACTTATAATGAAAATTTAGTCATTCAATTTTATTGCTTTGAAGCTATACTATTTTGTTATTGGTAGCATAACTATACAGAAAACAACTGAATAACTGTTTGTTTGTTGATAATGGTGTGACCTACTACTTAGCTTACCGTATCTTGTTTTAGCTGACTTATATAATGCATGATATGTGACAAGTCTTACTTATCATTATGGTAGACATTTTTCCTGCACAGACAGGTAGCTGGGAAACAATACTGTTTTTATTAGTAGGTTGAAATGCTTCTGAAGGTTTCATACCCCTCACAAAGTGTTATGGGTAAGTGCATGTAACCACTCTGCAACTGTGTCTATGTAGAAACAGAAATCTCTTTTTAAAGTAAGAAAATTATTACCAGAAATATATTTCTTTTTGTAGGTGTGTAGCAAAGGCCACGTTAGCAAGGAATGGTGTTCACAACCAATACTAAACAAACGTCTTCACAGTGGAGATTTTTTGGTTTGTGGATCAATCTAAGCATCTGGAAACAACTATGGGAAATTATGTTTATGGGCTAAACTGCTGAATTTAAAGTTCCCTTCATCTGACCAATTTCACCGTATACAGTCCACTTATCTTGTGCCAACTATAGACCAGTACTGGCAGGAACACCAGCAAGAAGTGCTGAACACATTTAGGGGTCAACAAATAGTTGTATTAGGTAAGACTTCTATCTTATTTTCTACTCATAATTACAGATCGTCCGTTTTCAAAATAAGTTTGCACAAATGTTCCTTCCATGAACCTATAATATCAAGAGGATTTATTTATTTTGAACTGTCAAAAACATGGCCATCACAGGATGTAGTATATTTCTAGCATAAATATGTATAGTGGAAACCTGGGAAATGTTCATGTCAGAAACTGCTTTTCACTTTAAAATCATTTGGCTCAAATGTTTCATGGGTGGAGCTGTACAGTGATTGTTCAAATAATTTCGATTCTTCAAATCATGGCTAAGGGGCCATGGGAGTTTTTCCATCACATTGTATGTTTAAATCTGTCAGAAAGTGCTACATACAATCCATATTCATATTTTTTCAACTTGAAACAATTTATCTAAAAGCAAAGGCTTCCTTTCACCTTTTGGTAATGCAATTCTGTACAGCCTATCCTTTATTCTCATGTGTATATCTTGTATAATAATAGTATATACAGTCATAAACATATGTTGTTTAGTTGTTGAAAAGAGTATATTATACTATTTATATAGCTACTGCATTGAGAAATGTGAAACTTACAAATTAAAAAGGATTATTATTGCTTTTTAGAGATTATTTGCTGTTGTCTTACAGGTGATGGACGCAATGACTCTCCAGGACATAGTTCGCAGTACTGTTCCTACACCCTTATGGAAGACACGACCAAAAAAATTCTCACAATAAAAACACTGGATAAGCGTATGACAGAGCGAAAGTCTGTAAACATGGAGAAACTAGGTTTTGAAAGAGGGATGTCTGAGCTAGAGGTTGAACAAGTTGAAGTAAAAGAAGTTGTGACTGATGCCCATCTTGGTATAGGAGCACTCATGAGTAAGTTTATATTGTCAAAGTATTTAATAATATATGTAATGTTTGCCTGTAAGGTATATGTGTTACAGGTTATGCAAAAACATGAAAAGGTGTATCATGTGTTAACTTTATTACTATGTAAATGTGTTGATCATATTCCTTATTGGCAGTCTGTTTATATTGTTTTGATATTGAAAAAAAGAAGTTCTAGGCCCACTTCAGATGCAATTTGTATGATATGTATGATATCGTCACCTTAGTGCAATAACGGTAGAAGAACCATTGAAATATGAAGGAGATATACCGTTATTGCACTAAGGTGACGATATATGTGTTACTTTTTATGTTCTTGTGTTTTTCTTTTCAGTAAGTCAATACAGCCTGCAATTTTTATATTTCAGAATCCAGGTACCCAGACAAAAAGCACTCCCATGATATATGGCATGTGGCAAAGAATCTCGGGAAAAAGATAGTGAAGGTACTTTCTTTACTAAAATAGAACACAAACAATATAGGTTATATGGTGACTTTCCAGCTTTAATACTTGTGGATGATCCAAGTGCCCCTTTGCACATTATTTCTGGTCGTAGCAGGCAATTACAACCACCAACCTATGCAAGCAACCTGGATAGCTTCCTCACTTGAAAGAGTCTATGTCCCCAGTGCGGATTCGAACCCACAACTGTAATAGATCAGTTTTCAAGGTCACAAAACAGAGAACCCAGTCCTTTAGCATTTCCATTTTTGAAGTGTGGTGAGTCATTATAGTCACCTTATTGGCTTTTTGATGTATACACGTCTGTCTGTCAAGACCATTTGTCAGTCATATGATGGGAAATTTAAAAATTATTACCTTAGAAAAATCCAGACAACATGTTTTACACACATTCTTTTTACTGTAGAAAGTGTTACATTACCTACAAACAGTGGACATCGATCTTGCATGGTATGCATTTTGCAATACAGCCCTTTTCTCTTTGTATCTTGAGACATGTTGCCCATGGGTTTTTATGTTCAAAACTTGCGAAAATAAGTACATCATATTTTTACATCTTTATGATTTCAGATTGCTCAGAAAAAGCAGAACTCTGTATTGCTGAAGTGGTCAAAGGACATTGTTAACCATTTCTGGTTTGCATGCAAAGAAGCAAACACTTGCAGTCAGTTTGTAGTAAGAGTTTCTTTTATCAACAGTAGTATTCCTTTCGAATCACAACAGTGGTTTTAAGTAAACATTTCTTTTCGAACTTATTGTCAAATTTCTATATAATGATATCTGGAAATAAAGAAAATGTTCACAGTTGTATTCTTGGGATTTAGTCTGATTAAATGTTGATTTTCTACCTTTCCTGTTGGAGGAAGATTACAGGTTCTTCTGGGTTTTATTTTACGTATTATTTTGGCGCCATTGTAGAACCACATACTTTCCAACTTTATGGCTTTCCAAGTTATCCACAACTTTGGTTTGAACTGACAGTATTTAAGGGGAAGTCAGTGTTGGCAATCTAACCACTATAAAGCCAAAAGAGCCATTGTGTGCAAAAACAAATTTGTAGACATCTGGACAAAATGTCAAGACGTTGAAATTTTAGTAAGTATGAATTGTAAATAACTGATTTATTACTCTATCTTTTATCAATATTTTAGCAGATCTACTTTGTATGTGGCTATGTTGCTCTTACACATGCAGATCAGTGTCGGTTTGTTTCGAATTTGTTGTGGTACCTAATTGGACATAGATTGATAAAATGTTTTATTGCATTGCATTTAGAGCATCTGGAGAAGTGTCCTTCATCACATCACAAACAGACATGAATGGATGTTACCAGATGGAAATGGGCAGACAGGGTGCTTACATGAACCCATATCAGCAGAGGAGGTTCGAGACAAACCATGGTTGGACTCCACCAAAGATGCTGCAGCATTGAAAGATTTAACCAGTCTTGTTTTGGATAAAAGACTACTGAAGAAAGTGGGCTATTACTTGAACTTCAGGTATAAAGGTAGGTTCCTTTCGTTGTAATTTATACAAATTATTTTCTAGTCTTATCTTTATTATGTCTCAACTGTACATATTGTGTTTAGGAGACAGTTTGTTTTACTGCTTTTAGTGTGTTAGTAAGTTGGTCTTTTTTGTCTCTGTGTCCTAACTTCTTCATGCTTGATGGAATTTTATTCTATTTTATCTCATTCTTCTATTTATGCCTGAATGTCTACAACAAGTTATCGAATTAAAAATAACATGGTAGGTATTTTCATCCATTTACTGGTCAAAGGGCAATAGGGCAAACATGTTTAGGGCAAATTATAGAATACTAGTGTCCAGTACTTATGGTTTCAGCAAGAACTTATATCTGTGCTTTAATATATTACAGAAGCACATCTGATCTGGAAGGATTTCATCAGCTTATCCTGATGTACTGTTCCAAGAGGTTTTCTTATTCCCCACCTGTTTATAGAGTAAGAAATCTCCTTGCTGCTCTAGACCACAACATGAATCTGAATAGAGGTGTGATTGTCAATAGAGATGGAAGTCAAAGGTAAAACTGCACTATAAAATTGTAGCATTAAGCATGTATTTAGACTACCCAGTCATTCAGCAATTGAACTTTCATATTTGCTGCTAATATCCATGACATACGTTCCATGTCATCAGAAATTGTTGTTAATAATCTTTCAGGCAAGTGACAAAAATGACATTGTTTCAAAAATGACAAAAGCCTGTAATCATCAAATTGGTTCTTTTGAAATGTTTCAAAAATGACAAAAGCCTGTAATCATCAAATTGGTTCTTTTGAAATGTTTCAAAAATGACAAAAGCCTGTAATCATCAAATTGGTTCTTTTGAACTTAACAGTAAAATAAAACAGCATAGAGATCAGAATTTGCTTCTGCAAAATGACAGTGTAAGATGTTTATTACGCGGCCATTAATAGAAATGAAATTAATCAGATTTTGAAAACCCTTGTAATAAAGGTCATCTCCAAGCGAGACCTTTTTAGCCTGTAGCAAAGATAAGCTACAAAGGCCAGTTTGAGTGTTAAAAAAGTGTTTCCATTGCTGACATACATGTCATAAATAAAACACCAAACTGACAAAGCATATTATTACTTGTCCAATTCTGATACCAAAAAAAAAATGCTCTCTGTTATTTCAAACCAGTAAGTTAGAATTATGGCAAAGTTTTTACCTATTTCAGATTGCAGAGATTATGGAATAAGAAGAGTGGGCGATGGACAGCACATGTTAAAAAAGTTCCCAAGGACTATGGATATGTCAAAGACATTCAGAAAACAGCATTGAAGATGCGCATTCATGATAAGACTGGCATTAGAAGAAAAAAGGAGCTCGAGGCTGATGATTCAAGGCGCATATCTGATCACCTTGCACCAGAAGAACCGAAATCTACCAGGGAAATTATGGCTGAAAAAGTGTCTCGATTCAAGTGAAATATATACGTCAATGTCATATCTGCCTAGTGGTCAAAGTAGAAAATTATGTGCATTTTTGCTTGCTCCCGCTTTTACTTTACCACAGATTTACAGACTCTCATAAAAGTTGGCACAAATGAGAAGGAATAATTGTAGCTGAATGGTCAAGGTCATACTTAGTGGTCGAAGGTGAAAAAACAAATGCATTTGGCTTATGTGAAAATATGGCAGGCTTTGACATTTTGCCCTTGGGCATCTAGTATAAGAACGTCTACATTTCAAAATAGCAACAAAGTTCTCTTTCTCATTATGTGTTTTACAATATTACTGTCAAGTACTACTAGAACTAGAAATACTGTATAAACATTTTAGATTGCATTTCATGGCAAACTGCTTGTGGTTTTCTTTCAACCAGAATTCATTCATGTTGTACATATTTGTTTTGAATACTTGCATTGTGCAGTTGGTTTTCCCACACCAAACGTAAAAAAGAAAGACATATACACTTTGATCTGCTTTTTGCCAGTTTGATTACACTGGAATGGTTAAATTGATTGACCCAGTTCCATACACAGAAGTATGTCAGTGCAACCCACAAATGTATTGGTAGAGTTATGGCCTCTTTTTATTAAAATGTTTTGTCCTCAAGAAATATGTGTATTGATTTACCTCATTTTTATTTTTACAGAGGTATATATTGATCTAGTATATTGGTATAAGACCAGAAAGCCAAGGCCAGGTTTGATTTCGGTTTTAACTCAAACATGTTTGATGGAGTAATTGCCCTTTTTTTTACTGGTCAGTAATATGCTGTCTGTTCAGTATCTGATTGACAATTATGGGATCATGAAAAACAGGCTGTTTCTGTTACAATGCACAGATCTTTATTATCCATTTATTTAGTTAACATTTCCATGGTTACGTGTTACATTTTCTCTTACAAATCTGTAATACAGTATTTATTGAATGTAGTAATAGCTCGAGTGTTACAAATTTTTAGGCCTCAGAAGGGAGGTATACTATTTTTGAACTGTCCGTCAGTCCGTCTGTCACACCCAAAAACTTTAACATTGGCCATAACTTTTTTTACTTGTGAATGGATTTACTTCATATTTGGACACGAGACTCCTTTGGACAAGACCTTTCTACTGACTTATAATTATTTGACCTCTAAATGACCATGAACTTGAAGGTCAAAGCACCAAGAAACTTTAACATAAGCTGAAACTTTTTTATTATGGAATGGATTTACTTCATACTTAGACACAACACTCCTTTGGACAAGACCTTCTCACTGACCTATATTTATTTGACCTTGACCCCTAGATGACCTTGACCTGAAAGGTCAAAACTGCAGTTCAGGGGAATTGTCATCTTACAGTGACAGTTCTAGTTCCTTTATATTTTGAGATTTTTAAATGAATTGTTACATGATCAATGGTCCTTTAATGACGATTTTCATAATTTAGGTTCGAATATCTTTTTTCTGTTTCCTGCAGATTTGAACTGTTTACTTGTTCATGTATTTCCTGAATGCACATTGATTCTAAGTAGAATATGCAGCAAAAGTTTATATGCATGGAGACGACATTAAAAAAGAAATAATGTTAATTTTCTATCTTTCGAAGATGAGGAAGACTCCAATCTTGTTGCATGTTTTTCACCTTGTTCCAATGTTTTTCACCTTGTTTCAATGTCAGGCATTTTAAACATATTAGTTAATCTTTATGACTTTTAACCTTTGTAAATATTTTATATATATACTGAAACAACAAATAAATATTAGATACATTTTATTGCTCTCTTTTTTGTGATAGCATAATGCATTTCAATACAGGTTAGTGACGAGGGTCATCCCAGCCGAGATGGCTTAAAACCAGTGTATTGTCCAAATGCGTCCGGATACTTGTCTCTTATCTTCCAAACGCAACAAGAAGGAATGACTCTTCTGTACCCAACTCCCAGGTGCCCATATGTCCACAGAATATACTGCCTGTATGCCGTGTGCCTATTGGCAGCCATCAGGTCGGGCTCATCATCATACACTAAAATATCTCTGCGGAGAAGTCTAGCAAGAGCGAGGACAGCTTCATCCAATATCAGTACTTGGAAATCCTGAAGAATAACAATTTTAAATATTAAATGACACATAACTTATTACATTTTCTGTTGCTTTTTCTTTTGCTTTTTTTCTCATTCATTAGCATTTTCATGCTGTTGTGAAGCAAATATTTCTCCCATGCTTGACAAAAAACTGGTAGATCCAGGGCTATTTATCTGAGACTTCTATCCAACATGATGTTATTTATTGGCGAAATTTAGGTCACACTGACACAATGTAGGCCATATGGTGACTTTCCAGCTTTAAGTGGAGGAAGACCCCCAGGTGTCCCTTCAGATATTATTTCAGGCCCAAACAGGCACCTTGGTAGAACCATCAACTGTGCTGGAGCCAGCCAAATGGCTTTGTCACATGCAAGATTCTATATCCCCTGCAGCGGTTCGAACCCACAACATCAAAGGACAACTGATTTGAAGTCAGCGACTCTAACAAATTGGCCACAGAGGCCCCTATGATGTTTCTTACATTCAATAAATGATATTTCATAAAGAGTAAATCATGAGAGATCTACTTATAAAAGCATATTGTCACCTTACTTTTTGTCAATGTAAATGTAGTAAGGATAATTATAAAGTGATTATGGGTTTGTTAAAGTGTACCAATAGTTTTTCATCTCATTCCATGATAAACTGCTAATTTCTGTTGTACTAAGCTATGTCACTGCTATGAATTTTAGTATTAAATATAGAAGTATGTTTAACATTACTTACTGGTACTAGGGAGATACAATTTTCCTTCCCACAACACACTCTCTCTATCTGTGTGGGCATTTCTCTGCATTTAGTGCAGACACACCAATTGGGGGTTAAAGCATCAGGGCCTGGATGATAGCCACCAGGCTGTCTTACTGCCGGTCTCATTATGTCTATCATGACAGTCGGATTCTTCTCCAGCACATGAAGAAGAATCTCTCTGCTTTTCTCCAAACTCATCTGATTAATTTCATCCTGTAAGAACAACAGCATAATTATTATGGAACAAATACTTCTGTAAATATTTATCAATCAGATTATACAAAATGAATCAAATGATTTAAAGGTTTAAGCAGTAACCAACATACTTCTAGAATCCTATCACCTATAGTACATGATGACTTTATGACAGAGTGCCAGCATTTACCAGACTGAAACAAATGTTGTCTTTTTATTGTAAAACTGCAGTAATTTTACCAGACAGAATGAAATTTCACCAGACTTCTCAGGTGGTCACCTCTGCAGTCCTAGTTTTTGATATTTTCATATTACTGGCAAAAATTCTGACATACTGTTGCATGTTTTCAGTAATTATTAATGTTATTGTTAAACAGCACGTTTGTTCACCATAAAATTACAATAAAACATGTTTTTATAATTATATCTGAATGAATCATACCGTGCCTACCATGTATGTCACAAGCATATCATTTTTCCCTCCACATATATGCTATTTACTAGTAATATGAATTAATTTTCTGCAATTCATGTGTACAAATGCAAATGAAGTCACAATAGTTACCCTCATGCTGTCTTGTCTTTGCTGGATGTTTCTTAGGGCTTCATCTGCCCGTCCTTGCTCAGATCTGCCCTGTGAACGCCCTCCTGATCTTCCTCGAGACCCACTTCTGGAACCTGCCCTTCCACGAGAGCCGCTCCCTCTCCTTGAACCCCTTCCACCACGACCTCTACCACGTCCTCTCCCCCTCACATTTCTCTCTGGGCTACTAGATATAGAACTAGAACGTTCCTCTTGCTAAAAGAAGTGTAAAATATCATTTATACACAGTCATAACAGTAAGCAATTTTATGGAATACTCATAGACATATCATTCCAAGTCTATTGTCTGTTTGATTATATTATTATGACATTTAAATTTTTGCGTGAAAAACAGCATATATACTACAGATAGGATATCATAAACGATTTATGGCTGTGAAAAGTAAAGATTATTTGGTTACGAATACACCACGGTTCGAATCGGTTGTTTATTATTTCAAATTCATTTAGACTGATTAATTCACACATCTGTCGATCGGACTTATTATGAAAAATGAAATTTTCAACCATCAACTTCACACATGTTTTACTCGTTATCTTGAACAGTTGAAGACATCATTTACCGCATTTTTGCAGGCGTTTATGGATGCATTTTTGTTCATTATGGCTAATTACATCTAAAGTAAAATGCGAAAATACTGCATGCTTTATTCCATGTATATCAATTGATAATGGGATTGGTCAATTACTTACCAAATCCATAACAGACTCCTCATCAGAATTTCTCGAATGCACCGACATTTTGTTTTTGTTTTGTTGACCCAATGTATAAAACCCAGATCAAGATCTTAATTAAACTAATTTGACCACATGTCTTGGACCGTGAACTGTGTTTTATACATTGTTGTTGACCTCTTGCGCGAACTTCCGGTATGCATAAATTATACATCGCCAAATGTCGGAAGGTAGCGAAAGAGCGTCTGCTTCAATATTTGTTTTGCAAAAATCTTATTTTAAACCCTAATTTGATACATACCATGTGGTCAAATTAGTTTAAATTAAGATGTGTAAGCTTTCACGGCAAAAAGATGGATTATAATTTTTTTGTTCAGATGCGCCAGATATATCTTTAATACAAATAAAAAATTATGAAAAATAAAATATGCATATCTGGAATCGCCACACTTACAAAACACAGCCTCCTCACGGAGCAAAACTGAAGAGAGGAAGAGAAAAAGCATTTTGATATAAGTATGTCAATTCGAATAGGACGCCACAAACAATTAACGAAAGGCAGAACCATTGGGGATACCGCCTTGGAACGGTCCGTGGCAAAACAAAGAAGAGTGCATCTTCTAATTCAAGGAAAAGCGTTTCCGGCAGTTATCCCAGAAAGCAAGTACAACAAGTGCGCGAACAGTCAAGTGGACGGAAGATGTCATCTTTGAGTCGCGTGTTTTGTTGGTCTTGTAGTATATACAATCATAAATGGCGTAATTGTTGAGTAGGAATTCACATAAATATATACTTATTAGTTATGAGTGCAACAATACCTATATTGTACTTGACAAAGTGGTTATAGAATGCTTGTGTTTAGATTGTAATCACAGTGTCTAAGCGTACAGTTAACCGAAGTTGCTTACAGAAAAACACGCGACATCGGCTTTTTATTTGTAAAATACATGTATATTCAAATTAAACGTGCTTTTTGCAGAAATTATTTTTATAAGAACTACATCGTTGATTAATAGTCTTACTGTGATCTTGAAGTCTTGAAGTAACGGCTAATTAAGTTGCAATCTGTAATCTTTTTAAACTTGATCAGTACAAAATGAGGAAAAAGAGTGGAGAAAATCTGCATTTGTGACCTCATATTAAATAATGTTTATATTGGAAAGGTATATTTTGACTTCCCGTGAAAGAAAACTCATTTCCAAAGCTCATAAAAGGCATTGAACAGTGCTTGAACGAATTAGCACCGAAAAAATGGTCTTTCTGTGCAGCAACCAAAAGTGACAAGACTGTACGCAAAGTTGCAGTACTTCAATGTCAGACTGTACGAACAGTTGCGATCATAAAAGCATCATATACTGATCAACTGAAAAGCATCAATGAAGCAAGAACTTGTTAAAAAAAGGTGAAATATGCATATCAGGAATCGCCACATTCAGAAAAAACAGCCTCCCCACACAGTCAAGAAGAAGAGAGGGAGAGAGCATGGTTAATAAAATGATCAGTTTCAAAAGAGACACCACTAACAATTAACATAAAATGAGAACCCGAGGGGTTACCGCCTTGGAACGGTCAGTGGCAAATCAAATTGCCACTGGGGGTTTAAACCAGGTTCTAGGGTGCACCAACCTCACACTTGCCCCAACAGGTTCTCACATCACAAAACAAATACAAGTTGTCTTGGTGAAACAACTCCAACCCATTTATTGGCTCAACAATGTTGCATGCAAAAGGACACAAACATATAAAACATAAGAACTTAATAGCATTGCAAAGCCAAAGGGCGGGTACTCAATGATCTTACCGAAAGCAGAGCTCCTGGAGTAAATCAAAGGAATCAATCAAAGGAATCAACCAAATCTAATGTATTAGTGATCAAAAATAAAACCTTATATGATCACATTTTAGGACTGCGACAAGTTTTGAGCTATAAATTGATATGGTTTTTACTCTGATCTACTGTTGAACCATATGAACGAATTGGTTTACAAATAAGACACCGATAATTGCTAGAAATCTTAAATCCCCTGATTGTGACATTAAATAACACCTAGTATAAACCTGCTGAAATCCCTGCCGGTGTTGGCAAAAATATACATTATGCACGAATATTATCCAATGTCATAAAGACTTTAACAATCTGGTCTTTGACAGGAAAATTCCATTAAGTGGTTTCAGATTTTGAAATCCACTACTTCGTGTCTGAGTTAAGTTAGTCTACAATTACGTCTGCAACTGCTAAGAATTTCATGTTTAAGTTCGTTAAAATGTCGAGTTGGATTTTATTTTGGCCGACTTTCATTGGTAGATTTCAGGGATTATGTTAATCTGATTGGAGCATTCTATGTAATCTTTAGAAACTATGGTTGAAGTACTAACGCGTATTTGTCCAGCTATATTATGGCTTCTACTGTTCGCACTTCAGAGAAGAAATGAAAACATTACAGCGGGCCTCTGCATATCTTACACGGTCTTACCACTGATATGGCTCGGTACTGCCGTTTTTTTTTCACGCCTCCTTTCATAAAGAGCTAATAAGAGATTTAAAAACAAATCTGACTTTGAAACAGAAGCCAAAATCAGTTATTTGTTTATACAATTTTATTATTTAAAGAATGAGCAAATTTTTTGAAAAAAAATATGCATTTTTCAGGTTCTCGTGCAAGAATTATTTAAGTTAACTGACGCTAAAATGACAACCTGTCGATATAATCAGAAAGAATTAACTGGAACCATAAATTGTTAATGATCTGTTTGACAACTATGCGTACAGATGTTAGGCATGTATTAACAACTAACGATCGCGTACAGTTGCAACTATGCGTACAGTCTTATCATTTACAGTGACATAAAGAAAGTATCATTTTCTCGTTGCTAAGTCGTTCAAACTCAGTTCAACGAAGTACACAAGTTGAACAAATGAATTTTCTCTCATACCAACACAAATATGGTCCAAAATCTATTTACACAAAGAAATTTGAACCCAAAACGTCCCTTTTTGTTCAATGTTTTGCTCCTATTTTCACTGATCGAGTTGGGAACGAAGATGGATTATAACAATACTAACCCTTCCTTTAAGTCTATATGATCACAGCAGGCCTAACAATTAACGTTGTACTTACCACATAAATATATTTTTCCAAATGCACATTAAATTTGGTTTATTTACCAATAAATAATTCGATGTCGCAGGTTTTTCTGTTAGCAACTATGTGATCATCGGCGTACAGATCAGCAACTTCCGTTTCGGTTAACTGTACGCTGAGACACTGTGGTAATTGTTACAACGTTATTTTTCTATTTGTCAAAGTAGTACTAAGATCTCTTGCAACTCTGTAAATAGTTGTTTTGAAAATAATACTGCGTCAACTGTTATCAATTATATTGCCTTTTCGCTTAGAAAATCATCGACCTTTAAAGAAACACGTTCAGAAATGATTGAAGATAGACAAAGGATCAACAGTCTGTTTTATAATGAGATTAATATATTGACAAATAGTAATGCTTCTTCAAGTTTTAATATCCTTTTTGAAACAGGTATAAATGACATTTCAGAAACCTCTCATATTTGCACTCTAATTTACTCACAACCTTGAATGCACATTGCAAACACAAAAATATTAAACATCTTATACCGAAACTGGCCGAAATAAAATATCATTCGGGACAGCCTAAATCTACATATATTATAAATTTTGCGAGACGTTTCTATCCTCTGCTCTCGTGGTCTCTGGATTTCATCTCGAGCGAAATGATCGAATTGGTATATAAGGATGTGGTATTGTTGTACACATCGATCGCGGATTAATTACCACATACACGTCGTTATGATTTGGAATGTATTGTTAAATAACCGATATGGATTAAAACTAAATAAACCCTTCCTTCTTAATTTTTTTACCGCACTTCGGATTCAAATCAAGCATTGATAGATTGTTTTAATAGGAAATTAGATAAAGCATTTTTGAGGATTTAGAAATGCATATGCTTATGTAAGAGAATATCAACATAAATATTTTCGCTCCATCAAATCCTCTCTCAAACTCGAGATGGGAAAGTACAGTCCTAAAATATCGTTTTAAACAACTTGTTGACAAACCAAAACGAGTCACTAAGAATAGAAAACACTAACAGAAAATAAAAAACTAGAGTAACAATTCTGACGCCAAATGTTATCATTTTGTCATGTCGTCATGTACCAGTTGGATCAGAGAATATAAAGATGGGAGAAAGCTGCTAAATGATAAGCCACGTCCAGGAGCACCAATGTCGAACGGAACTTTGATTGAGAATGTGAAAACCAGATAGACAATGATCATTATATTTCTGTTCCTGAAATAAGTTCCGAGTTAGATGTTTCTATCGGTACTGTGTATAAAGTGTTACATGATGAATTGGGGTAGAGAAAGACTTCCGCAAGATGGGTACATGTATTGATATCAGAACAGAAGAAAAACCGAGTTTCACGTGCCTGGCAACTATTGGACATGTTCGAACTAAATTGACCTAACCGAATAACAGATGTAGTCACTGGAGATGAAACTTTGATATACTTTAATGGGATCCCAAACAAGGCGCTTACATGATGTTGCTGGCGAAAAATGACCACATACTCGTGGACTGTAAACCAGGTTTTCAGAGCCAGAAGGGCTTTTTACAATTTAACACGATCCTGTGAATTTTCGGAATATTATATTTTCCGAAAACTTTTTTTTTTCATTTAACGATTTTCCTTGAGTTTTTTCTTAAGTGACTGCACATGTGTCAAATAGGAAAACTGGAAGGTTTCTATGGTCTTCTTTGTTTAGTTTCTGTGAAAATTAGAAAATAAATTCGATGACATATTCCAATTTCGATATTAATTGAGATTTCCCGATCGGAATCCTACATTTTCCGATAGAAAAATCTTCCGATCGAAATTTTTCCAATCGTAATTTATTCCGGCCGGAAAATTTCCGATCGGAAGAGGTGATTCGGATAGAATAATTCCTGCTGAAATTTGGTTCCGATCGGAATTTATGTTGCGTTGATGTTTCCGATCGGCAAATTTCTCGTCGGAAAAATAAATTTTGAAAATTATTTTTGATAGAAATCTAAGGAGTATTTATATTTTCCAATCAGTTCAGCAAGCTGTTGCGCTTCTTCGTGAAAAGTAAACATTTCAATAAGGATTGTGTTTGGAGAGAAATAAAATAGTACACATAATATAATTATTTGTCACCAGGTAGAATTCTCTGAAGGGAGCGTTATGCGATGTTACATACGATGTATAATGTTTAGGACTGATTACCTTTACTTTTGCATTAACATGGTACATCCGTAATTAAGGCTTCTTTACTTAAATCTACAAAATCATAAGCGATTCGAAATAGAAAGGTGAATAGAGTATACCCAAACAACGGGAAAAAAGTTTTGGCATCTAACCATGCGATCGTTAGGAGGCGAGACTTTTTGTTAAGTCACAAAAAAACTAAAATATCGAGTGATACTTTTTGAAAATTTATTGCCGATTTGTTGAAATTACAATACTTCGGTCAAATCTATGATTCACTGAGTTTACTTTTGTTTAACATCACCAGGATTTTGTTACTAACTTCGTAATAATTTCTTTTTCAGATATGCTCTTGCAAACATGTATATAAATTGAAATATAAAACGAAAGTCCTCAACCAGGCACAGTTATTATACAACTCTTCCATGTTTTTCCCAATTTCAAAAGTAAATATCTTGAACATGAACGACATTTATAAATTAGAAATACACTTTTTATACGTTTTAAGGTCAACTGTGTCAAGTATATTGTATATTTCAGATAAGAAACAAAAAGAAAGACGTACGTGTTTATGCTCAAATATTAATATATTAAAAAGTTTTTAACTGAGGCAAGATACCCTACGATTTGGAATTTTGTAACATGATATTAAAAGGTTTAGTACGCGCAGCAATCCGCTAGTTAAAGAACCATAAGGGATTTTGAATTTCTTTATTTATTTCAAAAAAGCATGGTTTCATTTTTAATGATAACTTATACAATTAATATAATAGTACAATAGAATGACGATACACTGGTTGCGAAAATAACACTTTGGAGAAAAAACAATATACTTTTATCTTCATAATATATATTACTAGAATATTCACCATATTTTCAATATTCAATATTCA
Source organism: Corbicula japonica (assembly GCA_038501625.1). Taxonomy (NCBI): domain Eukaryota; kingdom Metazoa; phylum Mollusca; class Bivalvia; order Venerida; family Cyrenidae; genus Corbicula; species Corbicula japonica. The sequence continues at coordinate 39,825 of JAZAYU010001245.1, read as the reverse complement.
AAATAATGTCGGGATGACATAAACTATAAAAGCTCGTCTGGTTCGGTGACTGTATTTGTAACAACTGATTCATACAACACATAAACAAGAAGTACGTCCGGTGACGTCGCCGTAAAAGGCGCCAAATATAACGTCTGTAACGTCGCATACTTGCGGTAAATTATAACACTGATCTTATCTATTTTGAATTCCGACAGAATTGAGTATTTCCGATAGGAATGAATCCGACTGGAATATTTTCTTTTGATTAAATGTTCGATGGGAATGGTATTCATCGAAACCAAGTTTTCATGAACCGTTACATGTTAAGTTATTTAACTGTTTGAATAACAAGAAGAGAGTAATATACACATTTATTGCGGCATTTCCTTATTCAGTTGTGTTTACGAGTTTGTTTATTTTAACCACTAAGATCCGGTGGCTGTAGACGTTTTACCAGAAAAAGCAACTATGACTGGTTAATATCGCAGAGAAAATGTACTGACTCGAGTGATTGACGGTCAATGAAATGAGGGAGATCAATCACGAGGAAAGCAAGACGAGAAACTGTAAAATAAATGCTACTGTTTTTACTGAAGAGTTAAAATTGAGGCCCGACTGCTTAATCCTAAAAAGGTGAAATATGCATATCCGGAATCGCAACAGTCAGAAAATAAAGCCTCCCCACACAGTCAAGCAGAGAGAGAGAGAGAGAGAGAGAGAGAGAGAGAGAGAGAGAGAGAGAGAGAGAGAGAGAGAGAGAGAGAGAGAGAGAGAGAGAGGAGAGAGAGAGAGAGAGAGAGCATGTATGATATGACTATGTCAATTCAAAAAGGACGCCATTAAACAATTAACGAAAAAAAGAACTTTTGGGGATACCGCCTTTGAACGGTCAGTTACAAAACAAAGCCACCGAAAACGACAAATATGAAATTATTGCAGGCTCGGTGTGATTGAGCATGAAGAGCCTAAATCAAACTTAGTCTGTATAATAGTTTGATATGTGTCCTGTTCGGTAGCTTCCAAAGTGATTTTTTTATCTATAGTAATACCTGTATTAAGCAGTCACCCAAGTAAGTGACCATAAGTGGCTGCTTCACACAGGTGGCTGTTTAAGATAAGTAAACACTAGAACGATATTTAAGTTTAGGACATATTCAAACAGGCTTTTTAAGACAGATGGTTGCTGAATACATTGAATCCATGACTCTCTTAATCGCATCAAGACTTATTTGTCTAAGTAACATATAAACTCGTTAAATACGCATATCGGGAAAGGCGTAAGATGTCAAATAGTAGAACAAAACAGAGATAATAAGTTTAAAAATAGATAATATTGACAACTAGCGAAAAGAAGGTCCTGAACGGCCGGCGGCAATACATGACCACTACTGCGGTTTTTAAACCAGGTTCTAGTGTGCACCAACCTAACAAAAAAATTTCCGCCAAACATTTGCAAATCATCTTGGTGAGTTTATTGATCCGACTTTGAGAAAAAGTTGCCTTCAGTCGCCAAAAAAAAAAAAAAAAAAAAAAAAAAACTAACTGAAATCAGCATTAAAATAACATATTAGTTGTGTTTAGTGTATGAAAATAAATCAATATGCGCTGCAAAAATTATAACGTGCACAAATCTCGACCTGAAACTAAATTTACATGTGCGTGTTTGTATTACTCTATACACGGAAAGTGATGTGGATGTTATTACTGCATGCGCCGTTTAGACTCGGGTAAATTTGCACATGATACAGTAGAACCTTTGGTCCGTTACAACAGATTCTGCAGAAGTATTATCTGTTTCGGTGTTACATGTATTTGTATGCTTCATTATCATTAATGATTTTGATGCACTGTGCACTTATCAAAATACATTGAGTTATATAGCAGATTGTGGTTTGTATTCTATTGACACGCGTTATAAGTGTCGTTTTCAGTTGACACTTCACTGTCATTGGTTAAAAAGAAAAAAACAAAACATGTAAAATGCTGTATGATAAAAATCTGGCTGAAACTTTCATGGATATTTATGAGTGAGCTTAACAATACAAATCATCTTTCGACATTTTTGAACACCCAAGAAATTGTCGAAGTGAACGTAATTGGTTTTTCCCAGTTTGCCACCGACCGTTCCAATGTGGTTACCCCTAGGATCCTTATTTACAAGTATGTACATTGTATTTATATGCTTTATAGCATTAATAGCTGTTGCACGTTTGGTCCTATTCACTTAGTCACTGTCACATTTATGCGTAAGACTACAAATTGATGAAGATACAAACACTTATAAAAATGACAATTAGCTTTTTGATCTGTTTCAAGGAATGTACTGGCACTTTTATGCTGTGTTGGATTAGCGGTAGTGCTTTACTAATAATGTTAATGTTTTACTAATAAGTCAGTAAGTATTAATTGCATGTTTTATTGAAAGTTTTAGAGCAATAGATCAATTATCAAGCGAGTAATACCTTAGTACGCAGGTGTATACTTAGAAAAGTTGTTAAGTGTATAATTCTGCTGACGCTGGTGTAAGGTTAACGCATTACCAAGTCGTTTTTCATCTTGATTTATTACAGTCATTATATTGACCGCGTAACGAGAAAAAGAACTTTTGGACATTTGACGTTTTTGAAGTGACATCATAAAGTTAAGCAGAGGTCATTAATATTATTCATTTTCCGGTAAAACAAATACTATTTCTTGGTCAAAAATGTAATATGTTGTAGTAATGAGAAAATAATATGAGAATATAATATATAGTTTTAAGTTATTTCTTAATATTGTAAAAACTAAAATGTCACAAAATATGACTGAGTGTACCTTTCCTCGTGGCGTGCCCCATATACATTTGGTTGGTTCATCACTTTAAATACATTAACTTAATCATCATAAATTGTTTTCCGCGCTGCCTAAGAGTTTAAATGCATGAGGTCAAGGTTACACGTTTTGCCCGAAAAATAGAAATGTCATGAGAAACAAACAATTGAAGCGCAGTATATATACGTTATCAATCTCTCAGCCTCTTTTAAATGTTTTCAGGGATTCCAAATGATTTCGCTGACAGGTGCAACTTGCGGAACACTGGATACAGAGGTTTGGTTTCTAAATGCTGTGAAGTATTTACAGATGCTGTTTTTTTAAATATCAGTAATAAAAAATTATTTATAATTAAATCAAAATTATACACATCATACATGTACCCGGTCTGCAAAAACAAGCGTTATGTTGGGATGACCTTTTCCTTACGATGAGTTATCGCCGAGCGTCCGCCACTCTGTGTGTTAAAATGGCTATTGGTGCCGTGATGGAGCTTCTGTATTGTTTGGAATTAACCATTTGTTAAATGTTTATGCCCCCAAACTAAAATGGATATAAGAACAGTCTTAGTTTTCCTGTCAGTAAATCCTTCCGTCCATTTTTCTGAGAATCCTCCCCACAACCACATCCCCAACCCCGCCTTAAAGATTTCAAATTAACTTCTCAAATATATTTATATCAACTACACCCTGAACAATAACGTCTTATGAGACGATGTGCAAAAATTAAAACTTGATCAGTTAGTTCGAGATCAATGTCACACCTTTGAGAAGGAGTTCAGATCACTCAAATGGGGTACGCCACGGCACGGGAACAGGTGTCTTCGGGATTTTAGGACATTTTGATTTTTATTCTTTTTACAGTACTGAAAATCATGAAATAGACAATCAGATCGGAAGCGGACCGCAAACCGATCCCATTAGGAGCGCAATGGAAGCGCAATCGAATTGGAAACGGAATGGAATCGGAGCGAATCGCGTTTGGATCGCTTAGAGTGAAAAGACCGGAGCATTTTGACCGGATCGGAATCGCTTCGATTTATAGTTTTTCAGTTATATATAGTAGCGATCCGAATCGGTTCTTCCGATTCTTTTAACGACTTTAAACAAAGCAATTTTTGACAATAATTTATTTGAGTTTTCTGCTATCAAACACTAGTAATAAAAACTAATTTAACGATAATTTTGTAAATAAAACTGAAAACATGAAATAGTAAATGGTGTGTTTGCCATTCACACGAATGATATTATTGAAGTTAAGTTCGGAACCTTTTTGTATCAAGTGCCCTGTAAGCGAAAATATGTAATAATTTTTCTTACACAAGGGGAGAAATAACGGACATGTACATTCACCCTTGCTTCATTATGGCGTTAATGTATTATTTTATTTAGTAAGAAGATTCACAACTGAAATGTTTTTAATGCTAATAAACACTTTTGAACGTAAACATTTATTAAGTCCAGTATGAAATATAAACCATAAACGCTGTCCGAAACTAAAAGAGAAACTATTTTTCTCTTTTGATTTCAGCGGTGAAAAACAAAGAAATAAACACGATATTCACATTTAAATAAGTTTATTATCGATGTTTTACAAGTTTTACTTCTATGTTACAGCATAAATTACGCAAAACGGAACAAATATTCTGATAACGTCTTTCTAAACAGTTGTTTAACTCTTCAACGGTATATTCTGCATGTTTTGCTACTTCATAGAGTGTAAATTTAGGCTAAAAAGTTTTAATAACTGCTTATTGATGCATACGGACCAAAGGCTTTTACTGACTTGATTTACGCCAAACCAGCTGGGTTCCTTAACATCTCAAATGAACATGAATCTCACTTATATCGGGTGTTATTTACGCTTATATTTTAAAACTGCAATGTAATAAACGGCTTACATTAATTAAACTGATGTAAAATTTAGTAAGACGTCATTTTAGATCGAACATAATCACTTTACTTTGTTAGTAACCACCGTGTTTAAACATTAAAATTAAACAAAACTGCAAATAAGAAAAATGTCACAGAAATGTAAATTCATCGCGAGATGCGTTATAACTAATGACCAATGAAAAGCAGGAGCGAAATGATGGGAATCGGAAGAATCGATTTGAGCGTAAAGATCGTTTGGAGCGCAATGTCTGGAGTGAAAAAATTGGAGTGCAATCGAATTGGAATTGGGCCGCAATGGGAATGGAATCGGATCGGTTATAGATGACCATAGGATCGGAAGCGGACCGGATCAGAATCGGAAAAAAATGTCATAATTTTCAGTACTGTAGAAAAAGTACAATAACCTATTATTTTATAATAATTAATTGAATGTTTTGTAACAAATTTTGACAAACATAATGATTTTACCATGAAAATCTTAATAATTAAAGTTAACTGCTTTACTTTATGACGCGCCCCAAATATTTTGTCAACTTGGGTTTTAAATAATTTCGCAAAGGAGACAGGCGGCAGAAGTAAGAATTCGAACACGTTGAAAACATGATGTTTGATTTTTTCAGAGATTTACAATCAATTCTTCATCAGCAGTCATCATACTCAAAATCCAGTTTGTCGGACACACCATTCAAGTAAGTTAACTCACGACAGTTTTACAGAGTCTCTTCTAGCTAGCCAGAAGCTTGTCAGAATTTACATGAGTTTGGCGGCCATAAAAAGTCTTCCCGTACATATAGTCAGTAATGTTATCAGTAAATAAACGGTTTCTGGTTTCCGGTGTCATGCAAGGATGATTACGTTTATCAGATTTATCCTAATAACTTTTTTGGGGGGGATTAACCCGGTCAGCGTTATTGACAATGCATGGCTAGGTACTGTTTCTCTCTCCAGTAGGGACAATATCATTTGATTTCTTCATCCCCAGCCACGAAATCTAGCTTGTCGGATGTACCTAGATGTGATTTATAACCATATTTCATACTGCAAGATCTAGTTTGTCGTCGCGAAATTCATCACGCTAATTTGGAAACTATGCTCTCGTATTTTTCTTTGATATTTGTCATGATAGTTTTTAACGATTTTTGCGTGTCATTTAAAAAAACAGGAGTACTGACTGAAGATTTAGGAGTGTCATTTACTAGAAGGGTCGTACACATTAACGAAAAAAAAACAGTAAAAATAACAGCGGAAAACATCATTAATAAAATTTTTGTCATCATTGCAATTTTTCTTTGCATTTTTTGTACAGTGTCACCCACTTCTGTTATTTACATAACATGAATGGCGTCATGTTTCCAAAAACAGTTAAACATTTTAATGTATACTTTTGTTTGTATTATTGGAATAAGAATTTTCATTAAAGTATTTAGTACATGTTAAAGATAAGACAACATGTGGTTTTCAAGCTATTGAATATATCTCCGTCTCCAGAGTTTCGCTGAGTACTGAGGTTTAGTACTCGAGTAAGTACTGAATACTAGATGCTTTAGGTGTACTCGAGTAAGTACTGAGTACTCACTTTTCTGAGTGTACTTAAGTAAATACTGAGTACTACTTAATGTACTCACGAGTATTTTGCGAGTACAAAAACTTTTACTATTATTTTTAAAATAAAATAGAATACTATACACTTATTCAAATGCGGTATGCAACTATAGTTTTATTTATAATGAAGTACCGGCAATAATAATTTTATTATTGACATTGTAACTGGACCAAAATTATATACAGACACAGAAATCATAAGTATTCCATAACTGAAAAAAGTGGCCATCAACAACTTGTTCAACTGTCAATAGTCACAGGTTATGAGGTATTGCATAGTAACATCATTAGCCTTTCAAAAGTGTCATCTACACATATCTGGTCTCACCATAATCATGTTTGCAAAGGTGAGAAAACATGTTATCTTCCATTGTATTATAATAAGGTGATAATCAGTTTTGTTGACTCCATTGCAAAATCCTATAATCTGATTTAATGCACGGTAAAATTTAGTAAGGTATTTCAACCATTAACAAATACACAAGAAATGTATAATGATTTATTTAATGATTTTTATAATTAATGAAAAAGTATTAAAAAAAACATGTAAGTGCATAACAGCATATACAAAGTTGTTTAATTACCCTGCCCAATATGTGATGTTAATGATTTATTTCTTACCACCCATTTATATAAAACACTTCATTAGGTTAAGTTTTATTCAATTTTATTTCATTTCATTGAAGTGTGAAAGTACTCATATAGTACTCATAAAATACTCATAAGTACTGACCATTTTTGTCAGTACTTAAGTAAGTACGAGTACTTGTACTCGTAATTTAAGATGAGTACTAAGTAATTCTGAGTACTTGAAAATTGGTACTCGAGTAAGTACGAGTACGAGTACAAGTACGAGTAGTGAAACCCTGTCCGTCTCTATGAAAGTCTAAGACAGAATAGAAAAATTAAGAATAATCCCTTATTTCCAAACAAAAAGGAAACTCATGTTATTTTTTCCCAATCATTTTAATTGTGTAAATTGTCGATTTTGAATACCAGCTGGTTAATTTTATCATATGGGATTGGATGATAATGTATTTATTTGACCTTATATTAAATTTTCAACATTTGTACTACAGTATGGACATATCTACAACAACAGAACGACGATCACAATTGTCAACATGACATTGTATATCATATCAATTGTATGTATCCATCGTTTTAATGTACCTCATAATTTTATCACTAGAATATTGTTTTCTCTAGTATCGTAAAGTAGTAAATCTGAACTCCATGATCATCATACTTGAAATTGGTAGAGTAATTGGCATTAGAAGGATTGGAGCTGTCGCCGTACGGGTTTGCGCCCAAATAGGGACAAAATCACTTGATTTATTGAAATATACATCTCGTACATGTAGATGTTAAAGATGTGTACACATATTGTTATATTTGTTTATTCACTTTTAATGACTTAATTATATAAAAAAAACTGTTAAAAAGGGTTAAAGATAAAGGGTGAATATTTGATTGATTAATCAGTTAGAAATGCCAAGACAAGACGTCTTTCAGACACAATATCAAAAAGGCGTTGAGTAGAAGATGTTGAACATATGAATTGTCTAAAGTCTTATTCATCAATTGTATTATACACAAAACACATTTTTTATCAACTTAGAATATGAAAATATTTGATATTCATTGTTATAAAAAATAAAAAAAATATTACAGTTGGAAATAAAAACATATTTTATGAAAACCTTTGCCCAAGGTTATAAAACTGAGAATGGAAACCAGTCTCCATTTCAGCCAATCAGATTATTGAGATTTGAGACTGGTTTCTAATCTCAGTTTTATAATCTTCCGCCCCTATATTTATATATTTAAGATGCATTTTCCCAGCATGGCGACTCTTGCCCGTGCTCCGGTATGTATGTTTTCAAACATTTACAATTTTATAAAGTGGACCACACACAATGTGTTATGATGAATTATAACTGATGTTGACATAATATTTTACACTTATAAACAGATCAAAAAAATGGAAAAACATGGATAACAGTACTGGAAGTTAGTTGAAAACATTTATCGCAATAACTTGAGGAATTAGAACACATTAGAAGTGAGGATAATGTTTATATACATATCTTCAATTATGACCGCGAGTAGTATGGAAGAAAAGCTTTCAGCCTTTCTTGCTACGGCTTCGGCTTCAGCAGTTAGTGCGACAATACAGTTCGCCGAAAATGGCTCCAATTCGTCTTAGGTCAACAAACTCATTGGTTGTGCGATATGCCATGATCAACCTTAGCATAATTTTTTATGAACGGTAAGGCATTACATTAACGAACCCATCAGCCATTGCGATGTGCCACTAGTGTAAAACTGTTGTTTTCTTTCATAAAATCACTTATCCGTTACGCACGTAATTTATTCATCAACAGACTAGCGCTGATTTTTTTTTTAAATATTGCCAAATTTAGTTCATGTAAATGACAAATAAACGTCTTGTTTTTCAAAAAAATAAAACAGATAAATTTCAGAGAAAACAGCAACAGCAACGACGAGGACGACTTCGACAGCAACTACAACACAACAAACAACCACGACAACCACAACAACAATATCACAATCAGAAGTCACGACTTCACCACATGGTACAATAGTAGTTAATCGAACAGCTGTCTCTTAACGTAATAGAATTAAAGTTATGTTATAAAATAAATGACCAGATTTCAGAACAGAATTTCGAAGTATTTTAAATAAAGCAATATATTAAATTAAAAATGATATTGCCTCTAGTGGGGAGCGAACCCGTACCGTCACGGCGAGAGCGCTTAGTTAAATACATGTACGCATAACCGGAGAAAACGAAATTAAGATAAAACAACATCTTTTGGGAATAAAAAGAGCGAAAAAAGTATAGCTGCTAACGTGCAACAAAGTAACAATACTTTAAATTGTAAAAAATACTTTGCACTATTTATGTTTGGACAAATAATAACTTATTTTGATATGAAGTAATCCGCTTTTATTCAAAACGGTTGGAATAGCAATTTCATAATGACATGATGCAGTTTCTAATGAGCTTTTAAGTTAAATATAAGTCATCATGCGTATTTAAACATCAATTTAATTTTTTATTCAATTTCTGGTTTGAATACTGCTAAAAAGCTTATATATAAGGCAATCGAAAGATACATAATGAGTGTTTAACTAAACATTTTATCCTTAATCCTGTGAGTACATGTCTCAGGGATTTGCCAAAGCAACGAGAGATGTGTAAAATGTCATCATTGATATACTATTCGACGGCCATGTATTAACACAAAGAACTCATGGAGGCTGTGTGGCAATTCCTGATATGCATATTTCACATTTGTATGTCACGTGTTAATTTTAGGGTATTCAAACTTAAAGCAAACGTTGCAAGTGGGGTAGGGCCTTCACTGGTAGTAAAGATATTTAAGCACCTTTGTGTTATCATTTGCCTTTTATTAAAATTAAATAACTTCATTTAAACCTTTAAATTCATAGAAACGTTACCGGGGTGCAACCATACATGCACACTATATGCTGTGGCTTTAGGAAAGCAGTTGTCAGTGCTAATGAAGCTGGCTGTGCAAGATCCAGTGAGTTTGCTTCTGACGAAGCTCTCTTACTAACTTGCTGCAGTTTAGGGTTAAGACACGGATGGCGAAAAGGACGACCAGTGCAGGTATATTCTATGTAATACAACTATATATTAGTATGGTTTCACGTATAGTGTTTAATGATGCGAAACCGTGTTTTTATTATAAATAGATGAAAAGGGAACTTCGAAAGCCACCGAACACGACAAATACGAAAATATTGCAGTCTCGGTTTGATTGCGCCTGTTCATGGGTAGTAATGGAAATGCATATTACTGCCCACGCCGCCTAACCCCGGGTTGAGCGCAACTCAATATTTACACCAATAAACTGTCGAATTGTGATCCATCCCAAACTTGACTAAGAATTCAGCATTATCTTATCTGAGTGTGTCTCCATATATTAATTTGAAAGTTTCATTCCTTATTGAAGTGTTTTATTGCACTTTACACTTCTTGCTCTTTAAATGGGGCGCGTCACGGGAAAAGGTACCTTCGGACATTTGACGTCAATCCGTGAAATGACGTCATAAAGTTGAACAGATGGCATTATTCATTATGCATTTCGCGGTAAAAATATCATTTTATTGTCAAAATGTGTAATAAAATCTCTTCTTAGTTAGGAGAAAATAATAGATAGCTGTAATTTTATAATAAATATTGTAACAACTAAAATGTCACAAAATATGTCCGAAGGTACCTTTTCCCGTGGCGTGCCCCAAATTATGTTTGATTTTATTGATTTCTTAAAAAGAAATGTTGAAGAATATCGAGGTGAAAGAAAAAGTAAAACGATGAATACTTATGTATGTAGAGCTATCTATAAAATTAGAAATACAAAACAGCCGCATCTAGTAGACACATTCTTTCCACACAGCCAAAAAGAAGAGATGAGAAGAGAGCATAGTTATTCATGATCAATATAAAATAACAAACAATAAACGAAAATGAGAACCCGATGGGTTACCGCCAAGGAAAGGTCATTTGCAAAACAATTTGCCACTAGGTGTTTAACACTGTTCTTGTTCTAACCTCATACTTTTCCCAACAGGTTCTCATCTCAACAAAGTAGTATAAGTTGACATATTATAAGAGACATATTATTTTGTAGGAGGTTATAACCTGAGTTATAAATACAAGGTTTGAGCAAATGATAGTTAAGTTTTGAGATCATTGTGTTGACAAATATTTGCAAAATATTATTTATTACACATATCATCCAAACAAAAAAAATTAATAGGATACGCATGGTATTTCAGTATGTCCTAAATCACAATTTTTGATAAAAATGAAAAATAATTTCATGCGTATCAGATATAAACCAAGCTAAAAAAACACAGCCTCTTCACTCAGCCAAAAAGTAGCCAAATGACATTGGGTTTTAATAATTCTGATCATTTAAAAATTCTCCACAAACAATAAACGAAAATGAGAACCCTTCATGACCAAAATATTATTTCACTTTGGGCTTAAACCAGGTTCTTGGGTGCCCCGACGTCACACTTGCTCCAACAGGTTCCAATATCATTAACAAACAGTGATACACTAGCTCCAGCCCTCCCATCAACTCCACATGTTGCATAAAAAGCATACCAACATGTGAAACATAAGAAAAAAATGAAATATTCATATCAGGAATGGCAACATCCGGAAGACAGAGCCTCCCCACACAGCCAAAAAGTAGACAGGAAAAGAGAGCATGGTATTACAAAAATCAGTTTCAAAATTCACGCCACAAACAATTGTGAGAACCCGAGGGGTTACCGCCTTGGAACGGTCAGTGGCAAAACAAATTTAAACCAGGTTCTAGGGTGCACCAACCTCACACTTGCCCCAAAAGGTTCTCGTATTACAAAACAAGTACAAGTTGTCTTGGTGAAATAACTCCAACCCACCCTTCGGCTCAACAATGTTGCATGCAAAAGCAGACACATATAAAACATAAGAAGCTAATAGCATTGCAAAGCCAAAGGGCAGGTACTCAATGATCTTACCGAGACCAGAGCACCTGGAATAAAGTCATCAAGAACACGATGACAAATCGAGCTTCTAGGTTTTTTTAAGAAAAGATTTTCCCATAAACCTTCATAACCTCTTAAACCACTGCCACCGTCGTGCAACCAAAGAGGTAAGCATAATGATCAACTGTAGACAGGTTAATCTCCAGGCCTGCAGAGCGCTGTAAAATAAAATTATGGTAACCTTTCTTTTTAAATTTACAGATGGTTTTTACGAATAACCGGGAGAAATTAACATTGCCTTTTATCTTCTTAAGTTTATAAATTAAATCTCCATAAAAACTGACTGTGAAATACCTTGTGGCAATAGTGATTTTAAACTGCACCTGTATTTATGAATTAGATCTGGGTATCGGCGATAAAACTTCCAAAAGGTTTTCCTTAATTTGTGATACCGATAACCCTGTTTTAAAAGTTTTTCTGTAATTCAAAGATTACGTTCATTGAAATCATTCACATCGTTGCAAGCTCTTGAAAAGCGAACAAGCTGTGAGATATAAACCCCGTAAGATGCTGCACGAGGAAATTCGCCATCTAAAAAACGGAAAATTTACTATATTAGGTTCGTGAAGCGAATAGGGCAGATACTCAGAGAACTGACTGAGACCAGATCTCCTGAAGATAAATAAGCAATCACAAGAGTATAACAACTGATTCAGCTTCTACATTTTTTTCAAATTTTCCACTTTTACGTTCCTTACTTTTTATTATTCCATTTGTGCTATGATATTTGTAATTATTGTTAGTTCGTTGTGTTTTCATAGTTTAGATGTTTTATGACCATGTGATCGGTATGCACTCTGACGGGTTTTACGTTTCAATGATTTGTTATATAGTGACGTTAGTAAACTTTGCATACATAGTTAATTTATAGTTTGATTAATAAAATCAAAATAAGTGTAAATAAAGTATAGATAAAGCACTTCTGGAAACATTATTTCTGTCAATAAGATACGTTGTTTGCAGCAAAATGGTGTTTGCGTAAAAGGTGAAATACCCAACTACACTCTAGTATCACTTTACAATGGAACGGCTTTAACTGATAACCACGCCGGGATATTCGTTGGTTGTATTGCAGACGGCCAGTCGGGGTTCGAGGTGAGTTACATAATACTATGTTCGAATAAAGAAGTCATGTAGTTCTGCCTTTTAGTGAAAAAATAAAAAGTATAAATATATACTAAAACAATTGATAAGGGCCACTTTTGTAGTCTGTAAGTTTTCCCGCTTATATACTTTTACACTCATGATTTAGATTTATAATTTAATTCGTATGACTAATTCATCTATTTCATCTGTTTTAGCAAACTAACAATACATACAAACCTTTACGTATGAAAAACTGCAAAAAATATAAAGGTAAACAGTAATAATTACGGACTACAAAAATGTCCCATAATCGAATTTTGAGTAGTATTTTTCTCTTTTTTTGTAAAAAATTGCTTTATATGTATAATAGAATATCGACATCTTTACACATTCAAACAAAACTTAATGTATCATAAACTAAATTAAAATGTAAACCCAAACAATAATAATTACGGACCACAAAATGGCGCTAAACGAATTTTGAGTAGAATTTTTTTGTATGTCAAATGAAAGAATTTTGTTATATTGTTTAATACCTATATTTAGATTATCTAAACACGTACATGTTGTACATGCATACAAACATTTACGTAATACCCTCTTTAATTCTATCTTACTGACTTAATTATACACTTACCTTTTTATTGCAGATGATCATTTAAGACTGTGACACGCCGCCAACAGTGATATTTGTTAACGGGTCAGATGGTACCGATCCAAATAACTACTTCGTCATTTTCTGATTGTTTTATGTATAAACGGACTTTACGCTCTATAATTTATAGAAGAGGTTTCATAGAAAAACTAAGACATATCTATGGACTTATACTTTTTACGCTGAGCAATTACTACATGTGAGAAATAGAGAGTATATGTTTTACCAGTGTACATGTAAGAAAGAATTATATTTCACAGAGTGAGCTCCGGGATTATTAATTTCCCGAGTGGCGAAAACACACAATTCCGGAGTTGACGAGTGAAATATTCCATCTTTCACTGGTAAAAACAAATTTCTTTTTTGTTTTAGTGCAAAATTTGCGTGAATTTGACAGAAAAGTTGCAAGAAACGGCGCCAAAACCGCTTATTTATGACGTGACGTCAAATATACAAATTTGAGCCCGTTTCCTAAACGTTCTCATTTGGTATGCTAAGTGCGTTTGGGTCCCAACGTGAAGAAATCAGTGAAAGTAAACATGATATTCCACTGTTAGAAAATAGTGAAATACCACTTTTATTTTACCGGGGAAATGCTATAATTCACTGAAAAGCATATAATAAATTCTGTGTTTTACCAATCAATTATAGTTTTCGCGTATAAAAGTGAAATTTACATATTTGGAACGGCCACATTCTGCAGACACAGCCTCCCCACAAAGCCAAAAGGTTGAGAGGAGAAGAGAGCATGGTATTACAATTATCAGTTTCAAAAAAGACGCCACAAACAAGTAACGAAAGTGAGAACCCGATGGGTTAACGACTTGGACCGGTCAGTGGCAAAATATTATGGCACCGGGGTTTAAGCCAGTTTCTAGGGTGCACCAACCTCACACTTGCCCCAACAAGCCCGCATATGAACACACAAGTACAAGTTGTCCTTGTGAAATAACTCCAACACCCAGCAGCTCAACAATGGTGCATGCAAAATCACACAAAGATACAAAACTTAAGAACTAATAGCAGTGCAAGGCCAAATGGGCGGGTACTCAACGACCTTACCGAGACCAGAGCAAATGGAGTTAAAATGAACACGATGACAGGGATTAAAGAAACAAATCGAGCTTTTAGGTTCTTATTCAAATATTTCTCCCTTAACCTTCATAAACTCTTGAACCCCTTTAACATGTATATTACAGTTAAAGTTTTCGTAAAGGTAACACATTCTTTCTTTAGTTACATAAATATATTTTTATGTTGTAGTACGCATTTTCGTTAGAAACGCCCCAGTGGCATTTTTGTTAATTTGTACCGTCAATTGTTGAAATTGGTCAATTTAATAAACCATGCTCTCTTTTCCAGTCTTCTTTGTGACAAAATGGGAAATAAGTATCTTCTTGATGTGGTATTTCCTGATATGCATATATTTCGCCTTTTTGATCTTGCTTTATTTATAAAATATCAATTGCAAATATATGACAAAGTGTTACATGTATGTTAATTGAATTTCATGTTACAAAAACAATATAAACTCAACACAGACTTTTATGTTGAAAGAAAACACCCTAGAATAATCATAATTATATAAGCTATAGTTTGAAATAAAGTAGATACTTGTATCAAACCAAACGAACCCCTGAGGAGTGTTGAATAAACAATATTATGTTACTAGCGATGGGATACAGGAAGTTTAACACGCATGTAACCTATGGTGAACCGCCAATTGAAATAAATATTTCAAGGTTAGATGGTGTTAATCAGAAAATATAGAACAACAGCTAGATTTATCTTTATTCAAGTTTATTGGGATGGATCAAAATTGTACTGTTTATTGCTGTAAATGCCTAGTTGCGCTCTACCCGTGGCTAGGAGGCATGGGCAGTAATAAGCATTTCCATTACTGCCTATGAACAGGTCGAATAAAACCGAGCCTGCAATATTTTTATATTTGTCGTGTTCGGGGCCCTTCAACATTCCCATTTCATCTATTATTCTAAGAAATTCGACAGTTACTGTATTAACCGATTGACAGAATTATCGCAAACTTAGCGGGTCGCAAGTACCAATAACAAAATTGTAATTACTATAATTATTAGCGTTGAGGTAAACGAACAATGCATCATTATCCAATAGTTTAAAAGAGAATTAACATACTTCAATTCTCTTGTTCTCAAACAACCAATCTCCTGCAAGATCAAGCGAGACTTTTTTCCGCCAATAGGAATAACCTTAAAATAACAAATGACTACCTAAAGTAACCAATTCGAATGTATCGTAAAGCCACATTACATCTCACGTGATGCATGGAGCAACTAAGCTAAATATACCTAACTTTTACGAATAACTTACTGAAACGTAATCACCTTATTAAATAAAATGTTCACAGGGACTCGAATGTTATCCCCGAACAATAAAATTACAAAGACTTTACAAAAACCTTAATTCATAAGTTTGTTAGTAAAAGCAACGATTGCAAAACTTCAATACAAGTGAATAATAATAGAAAATAACATAAAGAATATAAAAGAGAAGAATGTATTAAAGTTATATAATAATCAGTGTAACACATAACACAAAACATGCTATTTGTGAAAAAGAGAATTTGTCGGGTCACAGTCTTGGAATCTTCAGTGGCGATCTTTTTCGTCGTTGCATTTAAACAATGTAGTCAATAATTCCTCCTGCAGTGTAGCATGCATTGAAACTGAGACCCTTCTGTAGTCAAGTTGTATCCAAGCGATCAACAGACCATAAAATATTTTTGATCGTTTGATACTCTTCCACATGAATCGTTTCCTTTGCTTTGCCATTTAAATTTTCAAACAAACTAAATTCTTGCCTAATTCTGACTATCTTGTAAAGCGATTAAATATACGTGATTAATATAAAATAAAATATATTACCATTTATTATATACCCATTACTGATTTAAGCATAGTGCAGTGTTAATCCGGAAAATTGATACAACTCGTCAGATTAATAGTTCCGTATTGGACATAGTCCAATTTTCCGATTCTGTATTTTTGCAGCTTCTGGTAGTTTCTACGTTTCAAAATAGCCGATTTCAAACCGCGATATTTTCACAAATTTAGATTTGTTGACCCCAATGACACTCTTTCTTTAAAAATAATCATTGATTTCACGGCCTTTACAAGTAAAGATAATATGAAATCGTCAAAAAATGTGAAATAAGTTAAACTAATTTTTTTTTTAATTAAGATGCGAAGAAACTATCTCAATTTAAATAGCCATTTGCGACAATCCTTCCTATTTTCTCTTTAAAGCCTGACCCTATGCTTTGATGTAAACAAAGCTCGTTACTGTGGTATAAGAATGAAACACTTTCAAATCCTAGTCGTTACATATCGAATACCATGGTAAACACTTCCAGCATCATCACGTCTTGTCCAAATTTTGCTGTTGTGGTTTTTAGTCCTTCAAAGATTTGAAAGTTAAAAAATTCTTTATCTGACAGAATTGATCATGGCGCCTGAAAATGTAAACATTTCTTCGATGACGTAGAGATCACATATCACTATTTATTATTGATTTAGTGCTCATTTAATTGGGGGACACTCGGAATCGAACCCGTACGACAACTGTGTCGTCACATAACATTGAGCTCTCTACCAATTTAGGTAACCGGGATAACACCCAAAAAGGTAACCCTAATATAGTGACTGTAATTATGTCTTAGTTTAAACTTATTTATTTTATATCGATTGTGAAACAAGTTCTTCCAACTTATATTAATCACGTTCGATGACTGCTTCCTGGGTTACCAACCAGTACTCGCGCCGAATGTGGATTGAGGAAACTGCAGACGAATCTCATCCCTGGTGGGGTTCGAACCCGCATTCTCCGGATCTGGAGTCCGACGCTCTACCCCTAGACCACTGTTCTTCCACAATTATGTAACTTTGTAACACCGTTAACCGATTATATAAATGTACTAATAACAGTAATTTACTTATTTGAACGGGGAGACATTCTATGGCCGCCTTACTGAAAAACATGTTTCCCTAAAAAGGTAAAGAAAAAATAACATACAGTACATACAGTCAACAACATACATGTACCATATTTCATCTGAACAGGAAGTAGGTTTTTATAAAGCTCTTTGTAATTCGACGGGATGTATGTCATCTTAAGTAAAACTTTCCAAACAAATGGTATTCAGAGATATGCATTTCGGCTGGTAAGTGCTTATTAATGTGGACATTTACTGTAACGAAAATTTCAGGATTATTCTCCCATAAGTCAGGTGTCTGTTTTAAAATTGATCATTTTACAAACCAGTCTCTCTCTTTTGCTTTTTCTTGGCTGTGTGGGGAGGCTGTGTCTTCTGAATGTGGCAATTCCTGATATGCATATTTCACTTTTATGAGCAACATTTGTTTTAAGTATTTTTGTAAGAATTAGTGTTATAGGGCAAACACGAAATGCTTAGCTAAAATATGTGAACACCACTTTTGACCTTGACCTTGGGCCATCATGGTTGAAATAAAGGTTCTGCACATCGTCTCGATTTGGTCTTTCAAACCAAGCCTGCAATATGTTCATGTTTTTGAGTTTGCTGGCTATTAAAGTTAAATTGTCATCAATTTTAATAATTAACAACTTCAACGATTGAAAGATTATGTTTTAATTCTGAAAACACTTTGATATATAAAAGGTTTTCGCAGAAAATGCGAGCTTAATTGTAGAACTAAAATAATGTGATATACATATATTTTTGTTTATTTTGTCACCCCACTAATTATGAACCTGGCACAAATAAATAATGTAATCCCAGTTTGTTTTTATCAATGTTTTATGATCAAACATTCTTCATTTACAAAGATTGCAGTATTCGCGATGACTTATTATCACATTATCGAATTAAGCTTTAATTTAGTCGCTTTGAAGTCAACTGGTAATGCTTTTTTAAATTTTAATATGTGTTCATGAAGTTCCTGATCGAAAAAGCCTTATTATAATTTGATAGCATCAATACACAAAACGAAAAGGTATAACTTTATACTTTATGAAGCTTAATGATTAAATTATTCAATGACTAAACCTAATCAAATGATATTGTCCCTACTAAGGTGCGAACCCGTGCTGTGCCATGCAATGCTAATTACGATAACTTTTGAACTAACCGGTACACCCCCCCCCCCCAAAAAAAAAAAAAAACAACAACAAAAAACAACGGTTAATCGGATAACCCTTATAAACGTAATCAACACTGCAAACCGATTATTTACTGATAACAATACTGGCTTTATGTACGGGGATACTTTTAAGGCCGATAAAGCTTCACATATTGCGCTTCTTTAAATTCCAAATGATATTGCCCCTACTGGGGAGGGAACCCGTGAAGAATAGTTAAAAATTACGTCTGAGATTTTCTATGAAAACTCTTCTATTAATCATAGTGTGTAGATTGCGTGAATACATAAACAAATCAGAAAATGACGAAGTAATTATTTGGATCGATCACACCAGTCCCGTTAACAAATATTACTGTTGGCAACGTGCTGCAGTCTTGGAAAATCATCTGTAATAAGAAGAAATAAAGTGAATATTTGTCAGTCAGATGTTATTTGATCGTGTTTAAGTACATGTGTAGATAATATATGTGTTAGGATGTCGTCCATAGTTTAAAATATGGTATTAAAAAACAGAACCCATTTTTTCTTAAAAAGAAATGTATTTGTGTGTTTTCTTTTGCGTAGTGTGATATTTAACATAATAACTTAACGTATGATAGTGATATTCAATGGAAGACTGAATGAATTACATGCTTACATCATTCGAAATTATATGTAACTCACCTTGAACCCCGACTGGCCGTCAGCAATACAGCCTACGAATATCCCAGCGTGGTTATCAGTAACAGCCGGTCCGTTGTAAAGTGATATTGGAGTGTAGTAGGGTATTTCATCTTTTATGCACACACCTGATTGCTGCAACCAAAAAAAATAATGATACTTAATAACAATTTTAAAAATATAACGTTGATGTTGCCGCCAACGAGATATTTCCTTAATAGTATAAAGTTTAACATTTTAGATAACTTTGTTGAGCACTGTAACGCCGCATAAATGCATCGTTTTATCAATAATGCGGTGATTTTTAACGCATAAAATATTTTTAATGCGGCAAAAAGGCACACTTTTGCCGCATAAAACATCTAAAACACTTACTAGCACAAAAGTGGTTGATATAGTATCATCACTATCGGACGATTAGAGACGAACATTCTGACAAAGCTTTAGTAATTGTGAACCAAACCAATTGAGTTTTTGTGTCCACTTATCTAAGCTTTCATCTTTACTTTTAGATAGGTAAATTTTGACAAAGATTATGTAAGATCGGTTTAATTGTAAACAAAACTTATTGATCTTCCTGCAAAAATCTTTTAAAAGGCATTTTTTCAAACTTTACTTATTTTTATGTCCAATGCAATAAGTCCCAATTAATGCACACGTGATTTGTTACCATTGCCCCAATCCCGGCAATGCCAGAGCCTTTGAAAAATTCCCTAGCAAAGACCCTGTCACTCCGGGTTGGGGTAGTAAATGATAATGACGTAGAATAAATAATGTAAAAATCGTCAATGGTTTTAAAAGGCAATCTGCAACAATATAACAATAATTTGAACGACAAATTGTTCATACTAGGCAAACGAGCAGGTCATTACATGTAATATAAGTTTATATTAATGAAAAGAATATCTCAATTTTTTAATTCATCAATATCCAAAACTCTGTCGTTATGGGAACAATAAAAATAAAACAAACTAAAGCAGGTAACAGTTCCCTACACTAATGAATTTAATATAACTCTGGAGACTCCTATGTTATAAAATTTTGAAACGGACAGAAACATTATCATCATCACCAACCTCATCAGCATCGCCATTTCTTCAAATATTATAACTCTGTTTTTAATCTTTATAATTATTGGATAAATAAATCCTATTAAAAGGAACAGTTGAGCCCCATAAAGGAAATTTCTGCTTGATGCGTTGAGCTTTACGGATTAACGCGGGTGGTCGCCCTTGTTTATGCGTTGAAAATTACCGCATAAATAAAAATATATTGTTTATGCGGCGTTGCATCTACGAATATGCGGCGTTACAGAGCACCAGTCTGTAGAAAATACGATCGTTTGAACTTGAAAATAGTAATGACCTGACCAATAGGAAACCGCTTGATTTGCCTCCTTATAATTGTGAAGCAAGCACGCAAGGAACACAAAGATTGACTTTGTCGTCAAAGGTAAATGTCATAATAACAAAAAAGAAATAATCTATGTTACTGCAGTTGGGCGTTTGAACTCACCCAAGAGGCATGAAAACGGTACAATATCACATTTAAGAAAGCTTTTTATGTCATCACGGCATATATTAATATCCTGTTTGCAGTTTTTAACAAACAATGGTTTATTATCAAAAAATATTATCAAAGAATATTGGACAAGTATCTCTCTCACAGCATTTATTTTCCAAACCCGAAAAATAATAATCAAATAACGTTAATCAGCTGTTTGAAACATTTAAGCTCTTCAATTTCATCTAAGTAAGCTAAGACTTTTTCAGTTGTTTCTATTAAGGAATAATTAATTTTGCTGAATGTTCTTGCTTAAACGTTTATCCATTAAACATGTTTCCTTCTTCAATTGCTTTTTGTGCTTATGGATTATCACTGATCTAACAATTTGGTACTTGGATAGTGTTAATAAACACATCTTGCCATTTTTTCAACTCAATCATTTTAACACTTCACTCTCATGTTCGTTCTTTATGTTTAAACCCTAATAATTTCCTACATAAAACTGTGTGCTTTCTTAAAGAACATATAAAAGAAGAATTCCTCGTTTTCCCCTTTTTTCTTTCTTTTTTTTAGCATGTTGTTTTTTAAAAAACCAATAATATCAAACATAAAATCAATTGCAAGAATACTGGTTTTAAAGTAAACGTTACGTTTAACGCAAATAGAAGCGTTCAAATGAATATTTGGAGAGACACTCACCAAATCCTTAGATAAGATCGAGTTCAATTAATCAAGTTCTACAATACACCCATTTCATATCAATCTATAATGATGACATGTATTATATTTTCATAAGAAGCGTGCTTTAAGTTTGTATCAGCTATTAATTATACGCGAAACCCTATTTAACCTGCACTGGTTGTCCTTTTCGCCATCCTTGTCTAAACCCTAAACTGCAGCAAACCATCAAGTATGCCTCGTCTGAAGCAAACTCACTGGGTCTTGCACAGCCAGCTGCATTAGCACTGATAACTGCTTGTCCTTTAGCCGCAGCATAGAGTGTGCAATTATGGTTGCACTCCGGTATTGGAGCTATCCAAAAATAAATGTTAAAACGGAGCAGTTTCCTTTGAAAACCACCACTTTAACAACTGAATTTATCTCTCTTAGTACATTTACATGAATTAGTATTGAAAGTTTTTTCGTTTTCAAGCTTAACATCATGTTTAAATTTACACAAAAGAATTTCAACTGAAAACATGATGTTATCTGTCTGTATAATGTTAGTGGAATTTTTTTTCTGTGCTCTTTGCTTTAACAAGTTAAATAATGCGTGTAAAAATTGCCGATGACAAAAACATTTTAATTTTCCAAAAATGTGAGCGAGATGAGAGAGAGAGAGAGAGAGAGAGAGAGAGAGAGAGAGAGATAGAGAGAGAGAGAGACACCGACCGACAGACCAACCGACCGACCGAACGACAAACGGACAGATAGATAAATAGATAGAGAAAGAGAGCACCTACTTATGTCCACCTTAGCAGACCTGGGGTAATCGTAATCAGTAATTGTAATGATTACTCACTTCTGAAGTAATCAGATGTAATAATTACATTTGAAAACCCTAATTAAAATAACTGTTATTTAATCAATTACTCATGCAAATTGGCCTGCAATCTTGATTACTTTCTGATTACATTATGATTACATAATTGATTAAAAGGTTTGAGAAATGAGAGATGGAAAAATATACAAGAGCACTAAAATTTATATTAATAAACCAGAAATGATTTAGGTGTCTAACCTGTTTCTTTTTCATTTTATAAAAATATGGCTTAAATGTTTAAAGAATGTACATATTAAAGCACAAATGTCACATTTTAAAACAAACAAGATTTGCTGCCAGTCACATGTGGAAAAATACAATTCATTTAATTTACAGGTTAATTGTTACTTAATGACTGTGTAATAAACTATTAATAATAGAATAAAATCAGTAATATGTATACATATATCAATGAAACTAGAATAAATGCAGTAACCACATAAATATATTTCATGTGAAAACCTGAGACACAATAAAAAAGTAAAACTAGTAAAAATAAATGAAATTTTGTCCAACTATGCAAAATTCATGGAAAAGTATTTTCCAGACCAGATTTTATCCAATCACCACAAAGTTTAAATGGAACAAAGGAGATTTCAAAGTTATATAGCTTTTGAAAACTGACCACTTGACTGTTATTATAATTCACATTATTCAGTTTAATGAAAAATTGTTGCCTTCATTATATCTCTTCAAAGTGGTTAAAATTAAGTGACAAACACTTAATCCCATTTTAACACAGTGACCCAGGTGTTGGCAAATATGTTTTAACAGTATACCAGATCATGCCTGAAGCAATAGCTTTTGTGATAATAAAATGACCATCATGTGTGAAACCTTACAGGAACTATTCTTGATAATTAAAAGTGGTGTTCCTGTCATAAATGAGTGTCTGATAAACCTTCTAGGACATTGCTGGCAAAGAAATTCTTAGTCTCAGATGTTCCTGCCTCTGAAGCAACTGATGAAAGTCTTGTTTTGGCAAAAGTGTTGAAGGCAGTTTAATGCCCCAAATGTTTTATCCATTGTTAACGATAAATTTGCAAACCTTATATTCTTGTGGCCTCATCATATTACATTTTAGTATAAGTGTTTTAGCAATCAGTGATGTAAACTGATCATCTATTTGTGTGGATCATTTCAACAGTATATATAAATAATATATCGTTAAATTTCATCTTGTGCAACTTTTGCTTTAAATAATATTTCAAAAATCTAAAATAATTGTAGGTATTAATTTGTTCAACACCTTAACATTTTTACTGTTCAGTGTACAAAAAACTGCCTATGTGAATCAAGATAAAGTTAGGAGTGCTAGTGACTGTGTGTACACACAATTTTATATTGAACTAATACATGCATGTAATCAAAATGTGATCAGAATGATGACATTTTCCCAAGTAATTACACCTTAGAAGGGCATTTTTGACAAAAATTAAAGGACAATACTGCACTATGTTTTGACCATATTGCAACTTCGTATATTATACTGATGTACGAACACAAATACAGGCTAATTTTGGTCTACGCTAAACAAATGTGACAAATTTAGGTATACCTATAAAAACATCATTTTTTTTTCAGTTTTGAAGTGTAGAAATTAGAATATGTATATAAGTATAGTCTCAGACAGCACCAGCTAAGCAAGTGAGGAAATGTTATCCCTGCTTTTTGTAATAAAGCTCTGCATGAAAGACCAGTCTTTGATCTCAGCAAACTGATTGCTATACTGGGACACAATCTTTGAACTGACCAATGAAAAACTTGAGTTTTTTTTTCAGCTTGATTTCCACACTCAGTTTTATATCCTTTGAACTGTCTTGATCACACAGAAACCCCTGGCCAAAGTGTCCATATTTAAGGATTGAATCGATATTTGATGTTTTTCATTTGGGTATGGAAAACAGTTGGTCTGTTTAAAGTGTGTGAAGCCCGAAGGGCTTCACGCATACTTTAAACAATCCAACTGTTTTTCATACCCAAATGAAAAACATCAAATGTCGATTCAATCCTTATATTTACACATATTTAAACTCTCATAAATACAGAAATTATTAGAAGAATTTATAATGTAACGGCTTTTTCTTATGGCTGTTAAAACAGCCATGTTCCCGACAAAGCGAATGACTGCACGCTTTTTCGCAACAACTCGTGGCAAAACGTGCATGCTCTGCGACGTCACAGGTCAAAACAATGTGCAACGTCCAATAAACTGTGAACGGTTTTTCTGGAGCCACGCCTTTTAAACTATTACGTCACACTGTTCACCATTAGAAATTATGATTCCTTAGGTGAATAAGACTTCATCGTAGAGAATGAAGTTGAAGTGTAAATATTTCGCAATATTATTGAAACATTAGGATATAAGATTGGAAATGTGAGAGTAATCTTAAGCTTCAGACTTCAAGATTGAAATGCCGTGCCCAGTTTGAAAAATCAGATGCTTTAGGATCTCAGACAACAGATATTAGATTGTCAACTTTTCGCCAGGATTGCTTGGATGCTTTTTGTTCCACTTCATCACTATCTTCAACAATCACTGAAATTTAAGTATGCTGGGGTTTATTTGTTGGAAATATTTTATAATCTAATAATGTTTTGGAATAATATCTAAAAACTAAATTTGCATATTGTGATGAGTATCTCAATATACACAGATATATTAAAGGAAACTTTGAAAACCACCGAATACGACAAATGAAATGAAAAGTTGCAGGCTCGGTTCGATTGAGCCTGCTCATAGACATAAATAGAAATGCATATAACTGCATATAACTGCCCAAACCGCCTAGCCCCCAGTTGAGCGCAACTCCATATTTAGACCAATAAACAGTACATTTTAGATCCATCCCAAACTACAGTGTGCATGACGCCGAACATGGAACCTTCAATGCGGTATTTTCAGATGAATATCATGGGAGAAATGCGCATGCCCTTAACGAGAAAAGAATGGGCGGAACAACAGAATATTATTTTGACAGGGGATCTGAAAATATAATCCTGCATAAAATATCTAAAAACGAAACAATATAATACACTCTTTTGACCTTGAAAACAAAAATTGACCCAAAAGGGAATCGTTCTCTAATTACCCTAATCAAAGGGGTTAAATAAAAGTTGGCACTGCATTCAAAGAAAGTTAAGCGAGGACTCTGGAATAAGTTCAGTTTTTGAATAAGTATATTTAGAGTGTGTCTATTTATCAGAGATGTAAACAAAAAACCTTGTTAACGGTGCATAATTCTCAAAACTTATAATAATAATAATAATAATAATAATAATAATAATAATAATAATAAGTAAAATATAATAATAATAATAATAATAATAATAATAATAATAATAATAATAATAATAATAATAATAATACATGCAATAATAATATCTACATTTACCATGCTGTATGCAGTTTTGTTCGTTACATGGAATCATATCAGTTGACGGTCCAGTACAGTCTGCATTTTGACCAGTGCTGCAGACTCGAACTCTGTGCTGTGTGCCAAATCCACACGTGGCAGAACATTTAGCATTAAACCACTCTGACCATTGCCCCGCTGTCATTGTTATCAAGTAAAAGTATTTTTTTAGATCTGACCAATTTTAAAATACTTGTATTTGATGCATTTTATATTTCGTCTGTTTATTGAAACAAGAAGGATGTCGAGTTTTTTGTTTTAGATCCAAAAGGTCTGAGACCCATTCGGCAATGCAAGCACAAATAAATCACGTTGGCCGTCACACTGCACAAATATTGCAACAATACTTTGAATTTTAAATAATTACGTGACTATCTCGGGAATGGAATCCTTAAGGCCGCAGCGCCCAGCCACATAACTCCGAACAACACAGCGTTGAGCTAGACTTTACAAGGCCCGAAAAAAGGTTGTCAGATAACCCTGATATAGTGTTCGTCATAATGTAACACCGGACACCGATTATATACCGATTTTTACGAGAAATAAAAATATCCACAAAATATTTTATGAATATGAAAAAACATAAAGCGTAGTGACATACGAATTCTCAATAAGGTGTTTAACATAATGTAAACAAATATGACTAAGTTTGTACAAAATATAACAAAGCAATCCACCTTGGTAGGGGGCCGAACCCGATTTTTTTAATCAATGTTAAGGTGCTTGCAGATCATTATTAATGCAGCCCTTTGGAGTCTTTTGAACACGATAAGTTGAAATAATAATAATAATAATAATAATAATAATAATAATAATAATAATTGTAATAATAATATCTCCATATACCTGGTTGTATGCAGTTTTGTTCGTTACATGGAATCTTATCAGTTGGCGATCCAGTACAGTCTGCATTTTGACCAGTGCTGCAGAATCTAACTCTGTGCTGTGTGCCAAATCCACACGTGGCTGTACATTTAGCATTAAACCACTCTGACCATTGCCCCACTGTAATTGATTATCAAGAAACGTTTTAATGTTTGACTAATATTCGAAGAATTTTTCATTGGCTGTTTATTGCAACAAGGTAACGAGTGATTGTAAACATGTCAAATATTAAATCTCAGGGCCTTACTTTAGTTATATTCGTTATTATGTCATTAATTTGTTCTATGAAGACTTTCTTCCATTACCGTTTATCATGGATAATTTAAAAACGATTCCGTGGAGTACCATCAGTTAAGAATGCAGGCCTCGTTCTTATGAAGCGAAAACTTTCTATTCAATTATTTTATGCGCAGTATCAATGAATACGCATTTATGCACAAATAAAAATTATTATATCTTAATTTGGAAAAGTTTTTGCTATATAAATAGTTTCCATGGAAAATATATTACGGAAGATCATTTTCGTCTTAACAAAATTATGGCTTTTTACCTAATATTTATGTAATACCGAATTATTTTGACAAGAACATGTTTAATAAAATATTTTTTAAATAAATTATTCAAACATTTTCGTTTGCTAAAACACTATCGGAAACAAACGAGCTTATGAATATTTTTTCTAGATGCCTTTGTTTCAAAGTTTATACGTATATATATTTAAGGAAAGTCACTTTAAATTTAGTTCATGAACCTTTGAGGTTTGAATATAAAATTAACATAATTTAAGTCTGTATTTTTGCAGTTATGGAACGATGTAATCTTAACCATGTTTTGATATAATAGCGTCCTGAAAAGATAACACAGAGCATTATAGATAACAACTCATGTGCGTTGTATCGTTGTGTGAACGTGTCTAAATATACCAATAGAAACTATAGAAATATTGGCAGTCAAAGTTCCTTTTTCATCATTTTCAATATCTCAGTAGCGTTGGGGTTTTAAACCAGGTTCTAGGGTTCACCAACCTTACACTTTATCCAACAGGTTATCATTTGAACAAACATCTACAAGTTGTTGTCTTGGTTAATTAGCGCCATCCCACCCATCAACTCGACAATGTTGCAAGCAAAAGCGCACAAATAAATAAAACATAAGAAGCTATAGGGCAAGCAAATATATAACCCGTGAGGTCTCAAAACAACTTGTACGTGTTTGTTAATATGAGAACCTGTTGGGGTAAGTGTGAGGTTGGTGCACCATAGAACCTGATTAAAACCCCAGTGGCAATTTGTTTTGCCACTGACCGTTCCAATGCGGTATCCCCAAAGGTTCTCTTTTTCGTTAATTGTTTGTGGCTGAATTGACATACTTATATCAAACATGCTCTCTCTCTCTTTCTTTCTTCTTTTTCGCTGCGTGGGGAGGCTGTGTTTTGTGAGTGCGATTCCTGATATGCATATTTTACTTTTTAAAACCATTCTATTTCATGCAAACCAATTGAGTGAAAGGATTGCTTTATTTAGATTTATATGGTTTTCTAGGAAGACCTCATTGCATGTATAATTAGCAAGTAATAAGTAATATCAGTGATACGTACCACAACATCCACACAGCCGAGGGCATTTCGCTACATATACGGCATCGACACAGATTCGCCATGGCGTGTTGGAATAATTAGTACATAAGCTTTGGTCTTCACAAGCCGAGTTTTGACCTTGAAAAATGAGTGTGAAAATCATGATTTTCATAAAAAATCGGCATGTTTCGAAACTGCATTTGAAAACAAGGACATAACAAAACAAAGAATAATTAAATCAAACTATTTACTAAGACATTATAAGTATTTTACTAAGAAAAAAGAGAACGGATAGGTTTGCATTGAAAAGAAAATGTTTTTCGACGCAATACCACATTATCCATTGCTACACTGTGATATACAAATACAAAACATATAAGAAGGGCAGTTTTCAAGTCAAAGACAAATAGCAATCCAGTTCCACGTATTGCAAAACTCATATATTACACACAAGAAAACAGTATAACTTGTATCTATCAAAAACTGTTCTACATTGGACTTTGATTTCTCGTGTCTTTGTTGAACATTTTTTCTTCCTACCCAAATCAAATCTTATCTCATTATGACTTTGTTCGGATATGTTTCTAGTACAAATGTGAATAAGGAACTGTTGGTATCGAAAATGACTTGAAACACGTATTATCCAGGTTACTGTATCGAATATTTAATATAGTTTAGTAAGTGCAAATATTCATGTACAGTAACTGTTCTTTTACTGATCTTTATATACAATGTAAATGTAGCAAACAACTTATGTTCAAGTCCGAAATGCATAAATTGTAGCATAATTTAATATTGTTCAACGAGTGACTAACATTAATATGTTATGTTTATGTTGGTGAATAATAAATTCTCATCATAAGGTTAGAACATTTCAAAATTTATTTCTAATTTGTCTTATTCTGTAAGCTTATAATGTTTAATAAGCTGCCCTGTAGTATCGTCATTAAGTACACTTTAAAAGAGCAAGCATTGAAAATATTTACGTCTTAATAAAATGGACTTACTATACAAACCGCAGGTGACATATGTAATATCTGCACCTGAAATAATATGAGCCGTATATAAAACGTATAAGCCATATATATAACTTATTTATTTATATCAAATATTTAAACATAAGATACGAGAAAAAAGTTTAAAATATAACTAACCTACTACGTGTGTTTTATTTTGCAAGATAAATATTTTGTGTTTAGCATAATTATAACATCATTTTGAGTATGTTGTTAAACAAAGCAAAAAACAACACCAACAAATTATTAACCATCATTATGTTTCAAATTATCGATAAGCTACATTACAATAGCTGATAAAATAGGGTCAGGTAACATTAGTAACTATTCACAGTTAAGACTTTAATTTAAGATGGAGCGTGATCGGTCATTAATTAAAATAAGATCTGTTTACAAAAATAAGTCAATCAATACAAACAATTTATTAACGAGCATTCAAACCGCCTTAGAAGGGCTATTTCCTACAACGTACGTATTAAACACTTGATACTAAATAAAGGGTTTACGGGAAGAAAACAGTCATTTGCCTAGTCGGGTTAATAAAAAAACCGTCAAAGTCGATTTGGTACATATGTAACTTACTAACACATCATATACATGTGTATCCCATATCTGACTGCTTTTAGTTTAAAATTATAGCCTTTCATACCATGATTTATTTATACCATATTTAAAACTTAAGATCGAATTGACAGTTTTGGACAAGTAACCTGAAATCTGTGGTAAGTTTATATTTAGATCTCTTAGATTTTTATTTGAAATTTATATCTCTTAATTTTAAAAGAAAAATAATCTTCTTCTGCCAGAAACAATGACTTTTTTTTTCACAAGAGTAACACCCAATGTAGAGATAACCTCAAAGCCAAAATATCCGTCCCATTTCGTAACGTAATAAAACTTCGCAAAACATCGCGGCTCTAAAACGGCACCGTTTTTGTGTACAAAAGCAAATATCTTACATGTATTTAAACGTATTGAAATTTCTAACTTCAAAAACGGGTATCGTTTAGTGCTCGGAAGCCCTTAGGATTTTCAGTTTTTCCTTCCCAAACTGTTAAATATAAAAAAAACTAGTGATTTGTTAATTGGTTGATTAAACTTTATTTATTTTTAATGTTAATTGGCTTAATTTTGCAAAAACCTAAAACTATAAACATATAACGAAAATTAATAAAAATATACTTAAAGAAGTTAGAAACGCAACTTCTTTGTTATGAGAGAAGCTGCGTTTCTAATTTCTTTAAGAATGTTATTTCATGTTAAAGAAATTAAACACGCATCTTCTTTAAACAAGATTTGTCGTGTTTAAAGAAGTTGCGTTTCTAATTTCTTTAAGTATATGTTGGAAAGTGATTGTTTTCAAACGAGAGTAAGAATGTTTTATACTTGTATGAAATGAACTATTACAACGAATTATTAGATGAAATTCATCGCCGTCTTTAAAATAATTAAGTACAATTAAATTAATTATTTTACGTAACTTTACGCAAGGGGTTTATTATGTCCTTTCAAACCGCTTACATGTATATACGCTACCGATTGAGTCATTCGGATTGTTGTACAAACAAAACCATATCATATTAAAACGTTTAACCACGTTGTAATACATTCCGGGCGTCTTCAAGAATGCATGTTGTGAAGTTGAACGTTGATAAGCGTTATAGACCATTTTAGAACGATTCCAACTCGGATATTAAAATTTTACTTCTTTCTACATGATTGTATTGAAGCATAGAATGTTGAATTATTGCTTAACCATATAAAATTTGTGTTACAAAACCGATAACGTTATTTTGCGTAAATGTTATTCAATGAAAACAACCAGAACGTACAAAAACGTACAGTAAGTGTAAAATAACGGGTTTTTACGATACTTATCTGTCTTCTTAAGTACGGAATTTTACGATATGGGTTTGGAAACTGTTAAATTTCGACACGTTTTACTACGTTGCCGGTTTTTAGACATAAATTGGTGTTCGTTTTTAAAACATCGTTTTATTATTTCAATACGTTTTAGTACGTTATATGCTTCCAAACACGAAGTTATGTAAGGCTGGGAAAAATAAATGCGGAGGCAGCGAATAGCCAGCCATATAAGAGACAGACACAGTATATACTATCCGTATCCCCCCATAGTTAAAGTATGACTATTTATTTTATGCTTTCCAGTGAATTAAAGAATTTTCCCGGTGAAATAAAAGTGGTATTTCACTGTTTTCAAGCAATGGAATATCATTTTTATGTTCACTGAATTTTTCACGTTGGTACCCAAGCGCACATAACGTACTAAATGTGAACGTTTAGAAAACGGGCTCAGATTTGTATATTTGGCGTCATGACGTCACGTCTAAAACAAGCGGTTTTGGCGCTATTTCTTGCGACTTTTCTGTCATATTCACACAAATTTTGCACTAAAAGCATAAAATAAAAAGAAAATTTGTTTTAACCAGTGAAAGATAGAAATATATTTCACTCGTGAACTCCGGAATTATGCATTTTCACTCGTGGCTTCGCCACTCGTGAAAATACAAATTCCGGAGCTCACTCTATATTTCTATCTTACACTGGTAAAAACAAATATCCTCTATATACTGCTACCCATTGTGATTGATATTCTGCATAAATTGATATTAGCATACAACCATCAAGGGAGGTCATTGAAACTAATAACTAAACTGAAGTTCGGGAAGACAATTTACTGCAGACACAAGACATAAAAACAATGATATAGATAGCCAAAAGTTGTGTTGTTTAAAATATACCAAAATTATCAGTTCTTAGCCCAACATTTTATATCCACCATGTTATACTACCTATACATTGTGTTTCGTCACAATCCATAGTTTCGAACGAGGACCCCTCGCAATCGGTTGCCATATTTGACAAACAGTGTCTTTGCCGATAACTGTGACATGTCGCATGTAAGTCAGATTTGGTTATTTTACACGTCCACGGAGACCAGGTTCCCCACCCATTTTCATTATCTGCAAGTCAATGTAACTTGGTTAGCGCAGACTTAGCTCACATCAAAATATGATTAAAACACAATAAAATATTCACGGAGTTGAAGTCGGCAAGACTAAATGCAACTGCATATGCAGATATGAATTTGTAATGCGTTGACCAAAATTTTTTTATGAAAGAAAATTTCTGCATGTTGAAAAATTTAATGTAACCAACAGTATAGTATTCTTTTGCACGTTTAGCATTATTAGTAGAATCCTTTGATGTAATAGTAAATTACGAAATTTCCCCTTATTAGCTGTGTAGGGAGGCTGTCTTCTGGATTTGGCAATTCCTGATCTGCATATTTCACTTTTATCATGTTTATGTAAATATTAATTAATTTGGCATAACATTTGTTTATTTCGTGTTGTGTTATTTCTTGTAAAAGAGTAATATATGCATATCAGGAATCGCCACACTCACAAAACACAGCCTCCCCTCGCAGCGAAAAAGAAGAGAGGAAGAGAGAGAGAGAGCATACAAGTGAAAACTTCATAAATTTGACAGATTTGTTCTATGAAGTCTTTCTTCAATTACTGTTTATCGTGGATAATTTACAAGAGCTATTTGGGAGAATCGGCAGTCAAGAATGTTAGCCTCGTTTGTAAGAAGCGAACACTCTTCATTCATATCTCGCATGTGCAGTTTAAAGAAATACGCATTTATTCTCAAATAAAACAAAACTGTATTGCAACAACTTTTGAGCTCCATCGATTCACTTTCATTTATTAACCATTAACACTCAATAGATACATCTTAATTGCGTGGGCGAACAGTGTAGACCCAGATCATCCGGCACATCCGTGCCATCTGATCAGGATCTAATTTAAACGGTTTGCTTTTTGTTTTATAAAGTTATTTTTACCGGCAACACTATTTTAAAAATAATCGATAAATAGTCTTTAAAATTTCATATTTTTATTTTTATTTGATTTCTTTGTTTATATTGAGAGTTTACATGTTTACTTACTGGACTTTGGTAAGTGTACTTGGGCTATGTTTGTACAAGATTTGTCATAAACTTGTTTAAGGACTGAATTGTACGAGTTACGCGTATTTTTCAGTCGTATTTGGTCTTCGTTTGACCAGCATACAATTGTTTCCAGTTATTGTAGGAAATATAGTCTTACTTTCAGATTTTGACTTTATCAAAGCGACATTTGTCAAAAGGTGCAGCATTTTTACTGTGTAGCACGTACGCTGCTTTACTATTGTCGTCCCTTCAAAGCTATACAAGCTATACAGAGAAGTAGTCATATCTTAATTTGGTAAGATACAAGAAACTTTATTTAAAGTCGGTTTGATATACAATAAGAAACATTAGCTTGGAAGCTATTATCCGACTAAAACAAAGTAACACTAACTATCAACGATAACAGCTGGAAAAGAAGGACAACATTATTAAACTTACAGTAAAAAATGACTGCTCAGTAATCTAAGCTATAGCATATAAATAAAAAACTCATATTAAGAGTAGTAAGCAATGAATAAGAGCAACATTAGGGATAAGACAAATAATGTACTAGAAAATTAAATAAGAGTAAAAGGTTGTGGTAATGGCATTTAAAACAAACATAATATATGGCTGGCAGCACATAATCAAACATAAGAAATAAGTATCACAATGAAAGCATACAGGAAAAGAATATATATCATATAGAGTAAGCACATTAAGATACAAAAGCAAAACAATACACAAAAGGGTACACAATTTAGTTGAGGCAATGAGTACATCAGGGTTAACATAGATTTGAAAATTAGAAATTTTACTAACAATGTTTAGGAACATAATGACATGGCAGTACAAAGAACAAAAGCTTACACAAAAGTACATTCTATGACAAAAAATTACACAAAAACATAAGACAAGACGTAGCAACATAAAACTTTCTGGTTTTAGAACATAAAACAAAGTGGTTTGAGCATGCAAAAAAAGGAACTAAAGCAACAAAAAGACATTTAGGTACACATTGAACACTTACAGGTTGGGCCAGTCCAGGTCTGAACCAGCCTGCGAAACTTCTTTTAGTTTTCAACTTGTCTTAGTTCATTGGGCAGGCTGTTCCATACCTGGGCGGCCTCGAACCTGAACGATTTTTCTTACCGTAAGTAGTAGTTTTTAATGTGTAATACTATTTCACTTCAATATTGCTTGATTTCAAATAATTCAAAATTGTGTTTATACGCGGTTCTAAAATTCCTTAATTTATTTTTGAACACAACTAAATAAATTTTATATTTCTTTTACGTGATGAGACGGTGGTTTGAGTAATAACTGTTGAATCATGTGATGTAGTCGTGACATCTGATTTTGTTGTTGTTTTTATTGTTGTTGTTGTGGTAGTCGGCGTGGATGTTTGTTGTGTTGTTGATGTTGTTGTTGTCGTCGTCAACGTCAATGATGCGATTGTTTTATCTGAAATATATGTTGTTCTTTTTTAATTTGAAATATATACTGTTCTAGTCATGTATGTTTACATCTTGCTTGTTTTTGTAACAACTAGTTAATCAAGCGTAAAAACACACATTTTCGTAAATGACACATACTTTCACTTGATATGGTATTCAGACTTGAAAATAAGTAGGTTTTTAACATTTTCACTCCAAGATAAAACAGTAAAACATGTATCAGCTTGTGCATGTCACACAATTATTTCTACCGTGTGTTCATATGACCGTTTATTCAATGGTAATATTTGGCACAATTTCATTATGGATTATTATGAAATTCTTTGTTTTCCCGTTAAAGATGCCGAAAATAGTTGATTCATGACTTGTGTTGATTTGCCTTTATTTAAATTCAAAGGTATATAAACGATTCGCAAAAACGATTCGCAAAAACGATTGAAAATCGCCATTAAAATGGCTAAAATCGAAAATTGCGATGGCGATTTTAGTGTTTGAGGACCAATAGCTAAGTCATTTTAACAATATAAGATCACAACTTATCAATAATTATTACTATAATTCCAACTATATATTTATTAAACCATTTAGTTTAAGCCCTAAAAAGAGTAGCAGAGTTTGCAAATTCATCGGATTCGCAAACATCCGCCGGACTTTTAAATCTGTTATTTCATATCGACAGTCATACTTACGCACACAAACACAGTTGTCGGAGTCTTGGGTAGGATAATCCGCTTCACAGGCACAATGAAAAGAAAACAATATATACACGTCAATTTTAAAATATGCAAAATTTGAGTTGTTATGTTTGCAAAGTATGACCTTACATTTTGTGTACTGAGTACATTCAAAGTCATTCAATGTACGTAATAACGAAACAAAACGAAATATTCATATATCAAATGGCCGCATCCAGAAACAGTCTCCCAACACATCCATATAGATCTATTTTCAGTCTCGTAATGCCGTTTAAACGAAGTATTTATACTGGGAAGTCTTATATAATTTAATGAATTATTAAAATTAATAGACACTGACGTCAACGTGCACGAGTCAATTTCAGACATTGCCAGGCATTCGTCTACCAGATTCTGTTTAACACTGGTTTACAAACAACTTATTTCACTACAGATTTACAGTACGCATGCAAATGGCTTAAAAAGCATAAATCCATGGCAGCAGAAAAACGACTTTGAAAAGAAACAATTAAGAGTCAACAAAGTTGAAAAATGAGAAATTCTCTTACCTGCTGCTCTGGTTATTAGGTCCAGTGTACAATCATGATTAGCATGATATGTAGTGTAGTTTTTCACACCAGCCAGAGCTGGCCACACTGTATATAATTAAAACGGTTAGTAAAAAGTATAAAAGGAAATACGTTTTTAATTCTTCTATTTAACGCATTCAACTGCAATTATTGTTAAATAATATTCAATCTTTTGATGTGTACTTCTCACTGACGGTGATCTGTTTATGAAAAAGATCACAGTGTGTGGCAATTTACTAAGAATTGATCACTATGTTCCATCAGTAGCGCTGAAGGTCAACAAAATTGTAACAACAATACTATGTATTAAAGTTTTAACTAAGTCTCAATTGCTCTTTCGTGCGAAAAGAAAATTCTAGATCCTTCTAACGGAAAATGCAGTTCAATAAAACTTTGCACAGATTAATATTATACACGTATATTAATATTTATTTTACATATGTTAAGAAACTTAAGAACAGTAACGAAAAATATCTAGACCTAAAATTCCTAAAAATCTATTAACACCCTATTTCAAAATAATGTTGTTTCAAATCCCAATATGAGTAATATAATACAGACGATATTATATTTTGTCATTTGGCAAGTATATGCATAGTATATATAATAATTGTAAAATTGTGTTTGACTCTGTTTCGTAAATATATGGCGAAAACTTTAGTGAGGTTTGGCTACTAGTTCTTTCTTTTTATAAACTATAAAATAGTTGGCCTGTTGTCCACATTTACCAAGACAAGATTTTGCTCAGAAGTTAGAAAATGAAGGTACACTGGGTTGTCGCGAGTAAACGAAAAAGGACCAGTTAACGCCAAACCATCTAAACCCAAGCCTTTAATAAGTAGATGGTGGACTGAACTTGGTTCTATTAACATATAGCTTTAATATTTTGATTTAAATTCGAAACGAAGAGAAAACAAGCGGTGTACTGGTCGCAACTAAGCTAACGATTCCGCAGACACTGGCACTTTTTACAAGTACAACTGACAGGTTTAATGTATGGATTTCTAAGTGTTTGAAATATTTAACAGAGAAAAATATTCAAATTATGAATCTGTTGATATATAAATGTGGTAATATCTATTTTTGTGATGAATCAAACGCTCTACAATATAATGACAAATGCAAAAATGTTCTATTCTAAGCTATTGTAATATGTAAAGTTTAGCCGTGTTGTGCACTTATTTAATGTGACTTAAAACAAAACGATGCTGGACTCTTCCGTTCAAGAAGCCGTATAATTGATCAACACTATTTAAAACTAATTTTTAATACTAGCTGGTCGATATGTGGATTAAATAATGGCTTTAAAATCGTTTTCACGATTATTAATATGTTGAAACATTACACATTTTATAAAGCTCTTAGTTAGGTGTTAAGCCTACAACGAAAAATAACTGCAACTTACAATAATTATGATTTCTGCATCCAATGTCAGTTATATGCGCGAACAGATCCCTGTCTATGACTGCAAACAAATAATAAGATATGAAAGATAAATAAATAAATATTAAATATACACATAAATATAATTAAAATAAAAAAAATCATGTTTTCGAAAGAAAATGCTAAATGTTTTAGAAGAAGTCTCATTAAAAAGCGACCTCGATATCGCTACGTTATACTGCGCTGGCAGAGGGAATGAATATAATGCGTAATGGGTCACGATAGACGTATATATACTTAAAGAAATTAGAAACGCAACTTCTTTAAAAACGAAGTATATTTCGTGTTAAAAGAATTTGCGTTTCTAATTTCTTTTACTACATGTGTATATAAAATATACTTTAAAGAAATAAGCAAGTTAACGCAACTTCTTTAAACTCGATATATATTTCGTGTGTAAAGAAGTTGCGTTTCTAATTTCTTTAAGACTTAGTATTCATGGGTTGACCAATCAAAGCGTGGCATTCCGCATGATAAAAGTGAAAGGGACTGAATGCAAAACAAGAATGACCCGACAATAAAAATATTATTAAAAACTCCCTAACTTCAATGTAATAACTGTTTCAATTTTCTGGCAGCAAATTATTTTGTTGTTGACTATTTCGTAAACTGAATGTGTGTATTGTGTATGGATTGTGCATGTAATTGTGAAGGGTTTTTTTGTAATTATGCTTGTGTCTTTGCCAAATCGTAAACAGTAAACGACCAAAAGCATGATATTTGCCGATTTGCCAATTAACTTATAACTTGAAAACTTGAATTAATATTCGGCGTCACTTTGCTTTTGTCGGACCTTAGATTCATGGAGTGCCTGAGAATACGTTTGCTTAAACAGAATGATTTCTCTTAGGTCATACACATACTGCGTAAATCAGGTTCAGTTTCCCTTCAGATCGAAAGGTTGTAATATCTTTAACTCAGCATTAATACCTATGTGAGACCTTCAAGTATTACTCATCATAACTGGATGTATCTTTTTAGAAAATAAATTAGTTGTTGTTTGGTCTTCATTGTGTCTAGACGTAAACTCCAATATATAACAATTTGGCGACGAGGTTTGTGGACAGTTAAAATGGCAAAAGTTGGCAAATTAACGGAATTTGTTGAAGGGACAGAGACTTTTGAGAATTATGTAGAGCGAATGGAACAATATTTTGCTGCAAATGTAATAAAAGACGAGAAGCAAGTAGCTGTGTTTCTATCTGCAGTTGGACCAAATGCTTATGGTGTGCTGAAGAATTTGTTGCAGCCAGATTTGCCGAAAGACAAGGACTACGCTACACTTGTGCAAACACTGCAGGACTATTACATGCCAAAACCTCTTGTGATAAGTGAACGTTTTAAGTTCAACAAACGAAATCAAAAGGAGGGGGAAACAGTGAATAACTATGTTATGGAGTTAAAGAGGCTTGCAAAAAACTGTGACTTTGGAGCTTTCTTGCCAGAAGCTTTGAGAGATCGTTTGGTCTGCGGATTGCGGTCAGTGGCAACACAGAAAAAGCTTTTGTCTGAAGACGGGCTAGATTTTGACGGAGCAACTAAAATTGCTCTAGCAATGGAGAAGGCGGCAAAGGACGCACAAGCATTTTCTCAGGGAGAGAATGTGTTCTACGCAAAGAACAAAGCATCGAGTGCGGGGCATTCGAAACCCGAACGGGGTTCCAAATCGAAAAACAACGACTCGGGAAAGAAAACCAGTGGGACTGGCAAAGCGTGTTACCGGTGTGGCGGGGAACACCAAGCAAACAGTTGTGAGCATCGAAGAGTAAATGCTTTAACTGTGATAAAACTGGTCATCTGGCGAGAGTTTGCAGGAGCAAATGCAAACCGCACAAAGGAAAACAAAATGTTAAACACGTAGATGTCGAAAGTAGTGAAAATTCGGAGAGTGAAGTGTTCACAATTTACTCTAATAAATGCACCTCGGACAAAGGTAAACAGCATTACGTTGTATGCATGATAATAGGCGATGCACAGGTTAAATTTGATTTAGATACTGGAAGTTCTGTGACCATCATAAATGAAGAGACGTACAAAAGTAAACTCAAAGACAAATTTCCGTTGAAAGCAACTAAAGTGCAACTTAAAGCATATTCGGGTGATGCGATCCCAGTGCTAGGTGAATGTACCGTACCAGTTCAGTATGAAAAACAGGTCCAGAACGCGCTAAGGATTATCGTTGTGAAAGGTAAAAAGCCATGTTTGTTGGGAAGAGACTGGTTAGAAGTTTTCAAGTTGAACTGGGATTCAATATTTGCAGTATCTGGAATCAGCAGAACTGACTGTTTGACTAAATTAATCAAATTAAAAGAGGAATAC